>CAWUFW010017380.1:0-264641 GCA_963921515.1 Calotriton arnoldi
GGCATATCTCGACGGGATGCTGGTAGGGACACCTCCGACAGTAGAAGACGGGCATGACGCAGCTGAACAATGTGATGCGGTAAGTCAGTCGGTAACTTACGTTCAGCAGGGACAGGAGATCGCATCCCAATGTATGGAACAGGTTGGTTTTGTACAGCTTGAGCTGTTCGGCGTAGTTGGGTAGGTGTGTTGCGGTTGCCATTTCGCAGCGGTTCGTTGAGGTGGCGTGCTCCGGCTGTGTGTGCAGTCTGCAATGTGCACGCTCCGAGGTTGCTGTGAGCTCTGTGTAGTCGTAGGGAGACAGGACTTGTGTTCTGTTGGCTTGTTTGGAGGACACGGGCCCTCTTCCCACATGCTTCTCAGACAGTTCAAGGTCAGTGATGTGTGACTCCTTCCAATTAACTTGCATGTGGCCGACATGGGGAGTGTTTTCTTCTTTCTTCCCCGTCCGTTGTGTGCTTCTGTGATATGCGCTATCTGCCCTGTGGTCGGTCTCCTCGGCATGCCTGTGTTGGTCTATTCTTGGACAATGGCTGTATTCACCGGCTTCTGTCGTAGGGCTGTGGTTTCGGAGTTGGAATGGAAGGTCATTCAGTGCTATCTGCTCTCCCTTGTGTGGGCGGCAGGCTGCCTTTCCGCTCTGCGTTGGGCCTTGTGTGTGAATGTTATTCTTGGGCCACCTGTTGTCGGTCCCCGGGCTCTTTGGTGTTCCGTTTTATATGTCTTGTTCATATGTGCAGGGTGGTATGGGTGTTTCTGTGTGGTACTGGCGTTCCTCTTCCCGAAGGGCCCTGCTTCTCCTAGTTGGTGTTGCCGCCGCTGTGTGCTACGCCATGTTTGTTACACTGGGGTGTGTCCTGCTGTTGCGTGTCTTCACTGACATGTATGCGTCGGTTGTGTGGCGTTGGGTGTTGTCCGTGAATTGGGCGTTGGGGACATGTCTGTGGCAGGCCTGTCACGTGTCATGTGCGTTCGGGGTGGGGCTGATGTGTGTGCTGCTTGGTTGTGTCCCTGTGTCTGTGTGCGACGCATGCATGGCGCTGCGGTTGGCCTCTGCGTTGTGCGCATGTGTGGCGAGCGTCATCGGCGCTTTGGGGCCGTGACGGGGTCGTTGGTTCCTAGTCCCAGGTGGTGTGTACACATGTGTTCCGCGATGTTACGATTTGGCCTGTGTGTCATATGTGGATGCAATGGTGGATGTGTAGTGTACACGCGCTGGTGGGGGTTGTCCTCTTTTTCCGCCCTTGCACTGTGTGCGCTGTTTGCGTGCACTTGTTGTGTGTGTGCCTACCTGCGTCTCCGCGGTACGTTGCGTCCTTGGTGGTGCATCAGCAGAAGCATGGGGAGGGCCTGCAGTGCTGGATTCATGCTCGGGGAGCCGCTTCTTCGTTGTCCGTGCTCGGCATCCGTGTTACCGCTTCGGTTTGTCGTACGGTATCTCTTGGCCATGGGAGCCGTTTGTTTGCGGCATCGTAATTTATGCGCCGGGCGGGACGTGTTTCGTCGGACGGTGTGTGTCAGTTGGGCTGCGCCGCTACGTGTATGGGCGCACTTTGATGGCGGACGGTGTTGCTGGCTTGCCGGCGGTGTTTGGCCTACTTTTCGCATCGTAATTGGACGGGCGTGTGGACTGCTGCGTGCCGGCGGTAACTGGTGCTTTTTGCATCCGCCAGCACGGCGGTGGTGCTTCCGCCCGCCATCGTAATGTGCCCCTAATTTACTTAAACAAAATAAAACAGTTTTTAGAAAATAATAAATACACAAAAAAGTTTTATTTGTAAATACATAATTTCAAACTAAGGGGTCATTAGCATGGCGGGCGGACTTTGTCCGCCCGCCATACCCCGAGAAATGGGACCGCCCGCAATGCATGCGGTGGTCCCGCACATCCCATTAGGATGCGCCCGCCACACTGGCGGGTGCATCCCGCATTTCTAACATTGCGGCGGGCAGTGCTGAAAGCACCGCCCGCCGCAATGCCAGAAATGCAAGTTGTGCATTTGACAGTACAACGTGACAGGCACCACGCGGTGCCTGCCACGTTGTACTGTCAAATGCAGGGGGGTACCATAGGTATCCCCCATGTGCACCCCCCACCCCCCAGAATCCCTGGGGGGCCACTATGGGCCCTCAATGTTGAGAACCGCATGGCTTTCCGTGGCGGCAACGCATGTCCCCGCATGTATTGTAATATGGATGGCGGTGTCTACCAGACACTGCCACCATATTAACAGCTTTTCCGCCCGGTCGACTCATCGACCGGGCGGAAAACCGGCAGACGGACTTTCCGTCTGCCGGGGTCCCCCCCGCCATGGTAATGTGGTGGGGGGAAATTTGCATGCGGGTGGGGGAATATGTTGGGCGGATCGCCACCGCCATGCGGGCGGTGGCGATCCGCCCGACATACTAATGGGCACCTAAATATTTAGAATAACAAAAAAAAATAATAAGCATTTATTTCAAATAATAATACAAAAAAATAAGTATAAATATTTTGAAAAGTATAATTTACATATTTTTAATAACTCTAAATTCAATGGGGCCAATTATAATATCGGTAGGACCGTCGGTGTCTTTAGTACTGAGATCTGTACAAGCGATCAGACAGATCCACATTAGGCTGCAGCCGGTCCGTGGAATTGCAAAAAGGATGAACCGAGCAACATCTTCCAATAGCCTCAAGGAGCCCGATGTTCTGTCGGATTGCATTCCACCACAATGGATTACGATGCAACATTCCTCCAAACATTTCACGTAGCGTATTCTGAATTTAAAAAGCTGGTAGAAAGTTTTTGTTTGTGTCACGATCAGGGGCTCTGCCACCCATAGACCTACGCAATGGTGAAATCCTTCCATTGTGCACCACCTAAACAAACTTGCATGCCGTGCCTGCCATGGGCTGCAGGGATGTTTAAAAACATGCCTCTTAGGATTTAAGCTTGTGATGCAGGCCTTTTCCAGGCTGCAGCACAAGCCTTTATAAAATAGACATGTTTACAAATGACTCAAAGGCAGTCGGATCTCAAATTTGGTGGGTGGGACTACTGACTACCTGTCAGTCGGTCACATTCTTTCCACAATGGCGGTAGTACAGTCTTCCAAATGCAATCCTAATCCGAACAAATGTTAGTTACATTCCAAAAGCAGAACACAATCAAAAAATACACTAAAAAAAAAAAAAATTGTAAAAAATCAAAAGAATATTAATAAATGTATTATTACTTCAAAAAATGTATACCCTTTAGTTATAGAAAGTACAGGACAAACATCTCAAGTAAAGTATTCAAATAATATAATGTACACATGTTTTTTAAATTTAAATATATGAACATATTAATAACAATTAATAATTTAACACACTATTTCGAATTATTCACATACATACCAATAAAGAATAGAATAATGAATCAGACCAAAACTAATATATATAATTAAGATAATATTCTGTGCTCTTTTGATAAATGTCAGTTAAACACTATTTATTAATGATTAAATATATAAATTAAATTATAAAAAATTAACTTAATTTCCTTTATTCATACAAATGCCAAAAGTCACACCAATGATATCAAATAAACATTATCTCAAGTACATATTAAGCATAAATGTTTAACATTTCATTATTTATTATAGATTAACATTCTATTTAATGATTAAAAATACATCCATTCACAGGGTTTAAACATACAAATCTGACAAACCAGAAATAACATTTTGTATTACTGAATAAACTGAATTAATTGTCAAATTAATATTAATAAACAACAAATAATAATTATTTAATTACTAATATTTTACTACACATCATATACCACTGCACAACAGAAACCACTCAGCTATAACATAGGGGTCTAGTAGGATGGCGGAAGGATGTCCGCCGCCGGCTGGCGGTGGGACCCGCCGGCACGGCAGCGGCCATCCGTCTGCAAATGAACCCAGGAAAAATGCCAGTCGCATTAGCATTGCGGTGATGACCGCGGCGGTGATAAATCCCACCCACAACTTTTCCGCCGGTAGAAGTACTCACACTTGCCTGCTGGGCAGAGCTGGACAGTGAAAAAAGAGTCGGTGCAGGGCCAGCCTACGCCTACCAAATTATGATGCCAGCGGAAGCCAGCCTTTTCCCTGCATTGGAACCGCCATTGAAAGGCTGGCAGAGACAGGTTCCGGGGGCCCATTGCGGGCCCCCAATATGTTGGGGGGGTGTGAGTGCACTGGGGGGGTACCCATGGTACCCCCCTACCCCCTACATGTCCCTCTACCAGGTGGCAGCGACTGTGCAGTGCATGCCACACAGTGCAAGGAAATGCAGGACATGGTCCTTTTGACATCGCGACGGTGCTGCTGGCAGCAACAACCGCCGCAATGTTAATGGCCGTGAACGTAGCGCCGCGGTCTGATTTGGACTGCGGAAAATACTAATTGGACCAGCGGTTATGCCGTGGCCCTTGCGGGTGGTCTTTTCCCGCTACCATGCCGATCAGGGTGATTATCCGACCGCCATCCTAATGACCCCCATAGTGCTAAAATTGTATTTACAATTGACTTACATCTTTCTCAAATAAAGAAGTAATAATAACCAAAACCTAATAATTAATTATAATTCATTAATTTCCTTCACTGTCTATACACCAACAAAACATATGCTGCTCCATAATCTTACATCAAAAAATACATCGAATTATAGAATCAACAATTAATTATTAGTTATATTTCTAAAATATTATATATTAATTGTTTGCAGATGAATTATATTTTATTTAATTACCACCATAAATGCTTATGAAAGGCATAACAAATAGGGTATTCTAAAGTAACAAAAATAAAAAATTTATTTTCAAAAATTAATAACATTTTAAAAACAATAATAAAAGAGATCCAAATTAAACAAACATTTTATAACAAAGAAAATAAGCTAACAGATTAAAAAATAAAGAACCAATTTAAATAGAATATTCTTAACTTTGATATTTCTGTAAAATATAGTAATAAATTCAATAATACTAACAACTGTATTACTTACCTCAAAATCAATATTCTTGATTCGGATAATGTTGGACACCTTATATCTGTGTGAGAATATTGCATACACAATATTTATGCATGGCAGTATTTAATGTAAAAACTTTTTTCTGAAAAACAAGATCTACTGACTGCCTCGTTTGTACTGAAGCATACATCTGACAAAGTCCGTGTGTTGCTGTACCTTGACCTCTGTCTCCTGCAACACCACCAGGAGCCCTGGCTTATGACCACAACACAGTACAAGGCCCCTGAGGAGAAGCATCAGTTGTGCCACTAACTGAGATGCAATTTGGTATGAGAATGCTGTATCAGTTTCCTCTGAACAGGTACTCTGGACAGACAGAAAGTAATCCGTGAGAGGAAATTTGATGAGAAACTCAGCATCCTTCAAGCGCTGTTGGGTGAAACAATGCAAGTGGTTAACGGGCATGATCATTTGCCTGACTACGGCACATAACACTTCACCAACACCCCCCACACATATATAACTTCTCCTCACCATGATCAATATAATCCCTTATTACAAGGAGAAATAAGAGAAAATTGTTTTTTTCTTAAAGCAAAGACATTTATAGAAATGATTAAGGCTGGATGCTGATTTGATGCGCAGTTGTGTCAGGCACAGTCACATGCAATGATAACGACAATCAAATCCACATGTGATGTGCCACTCACTGGCCAGCACGAAATATTAATGGATAATGGAAATTTTAACAAGGCACTTGCCTCCTTAAATATGCCGGAACATTCTTCCACAAAACAGGCGCTTCAAAAGATTGCACAGGTCATTTACAAGATGACAACTGTGAAGGCCCCGGAAGACAACAGTTTTCCAATTGAATTCTACAAAATAACTTAACATCATAATGTCTTTTTTTAATTAAACTGATACTGTGTATATCCAGCATCACAGCTCCTCTCGTGTTATTCGGTAGGGGGCTTATTTCATTATTTTGATGACTGTCAAAATATTGATTTCAAAAATATAGCTTGAAATAATATAGTTTAAAAAATATAGAATGCTAAAATATTAATTGCCTATACTTTAACAGGTCAGTACCAAAAAATTGTGAATAAAATGAATCGAAGTTAAAAAGAAAGTTATACAAAATATATAGATATATATATAATAAAATATAAAATATATATATACATATATATATATATATATATATATATATTTGTGTGTAAAATCAATTGTGTATATTAAATTCTAAAATTACTTATTGCTTAAAAAGTAAATGTAATATACATTTTAAGAAATATACCAAATAAACTTAATAAAAAAGTTATTCAATCATACATAATAAACAAATATATAGATATTTACTTTAATTTTTTTTTTAATAGATTGGTTTGATACTTTTAAAATTCTATAAAAATGTAAACACACACATATATATATGTATATATATGTGTATATATTTATATATAGCAATAACATAAAATCGAAAAAAATGAAAAATTTTATTAAAACTCAAAAAATTTAACTATTTAAAAATCTTTTAACTTAAATCTAATACTGCAGTCAGTGCAACAGTAGGGAAAATGTTGAATAGTGATGGAGTTAAAATTAGTATTCCCACTCCAGTGAGTGCAACAATAGTGAAAGTGTTCTATAGCCTAGGAATAAAAATAACTGTTCCCACTCCAGTAAGTGTAACAGTAGGGAAAGCGTTGGATAGCGTACAGGTAAAAAATAACTATTCACAATCCAATGAGTGCAAAATTTGGCAAAGTGATGGATATCGGAAGAGAACAAATTACTATTGCCACTACAGTTAGTGCAACAGTGGTGGAAGTGTTGGATAGTGGCGGGGTAAAATTTACAATTTAACACTAGAATGAGTGCAACAGAAGTGTAAATGTTGTATAGGCTACAGATAAAATGCACTATTCCCACTCCAATAATTGTAACAGTAGGGAAAGTGTTGTCTATAGGAGGGGTAAAAATTAATCTTCACACTCCAATGAGTGTAACAGTAGGGAAAGTGTTGTATAGCGAAGGGCTAAAAATTACTATTACAAATCCAATGAGTTAAACAGATGTGAAAGTGTTGGATAGTGGACAGGTAAAAATGAATATTCCCACTCAAATGAATGCAAAAGTTGTAAAAGTGTTGGTTAGCAGAGGAGCAAAAATTATTATTCCAACTCCAGTGAGTGCAACAGTAGGGAAAGTGTTTGATAGTAGCGTGGTAAAATTTACTATTCCAACTTCAATCAATTAATAGAATTAAGATTCCCACTACAGTCAGTACAAAAATAAAAATTTTAAAAATATTAACAACATGAAACTGATTTAAAAAAGAAAGTATATGAAAAAGAAATATGATACAAATTAAATTAAAAATATATTTAATATAACATATTGAACAAAAAATATCCTAATGATAAATGCATATGACCCATACCTTCAAAAATTATATTAAATATTTTTTGTTGTTAATTTTGATTTCAAATTTATTTTTAGAAAGAAATACATTAATTATTACGTAAATTTACTTATTTTTTTTCCTACCCTATAACACCACGAAATTCAAAACCTACATCTAAATTAAAGAAAAGATGTACTTACCTAATGCCATAGGTAATTAACAATTAAAGAAATATTATGAATTAAAAAATTATTAAAAAATAATTAAAATTATGAAAATTCACACACTTTACACACTTATAAACGTGAAAAATATGAGCTAAAATTAAAATGTAAAAAAAAACTTACACAATTAAAAATTCTAATTCAGAAACTGAATGGTATTCAAATAGTGATTGTAAAGTAAGTAAAATTAATATAATTCAAAACCTTTACCCCTATAAAAGTAATATGCAAACAACAAAATTATAAACGATAACCCTAAATAAATATCAATTAATTAATTAATAATAATAATAAACTAAATATTATTTTAAAATACTTACATTACTTACCACGCTTTAGCCCATAGAAACCCCTCAACCAACGCCTAAAAAAAGTAACAGAATTTACAAATGTAATTTGCAAAAAATAAGTTATTATTAATTAGGAACTTATTATTAATGAATTAAAAATAAAGTGCTTCACACACTTTACTCCTAGAAACCACACAATCATGCATCTAAAAAATTTAGACAATTACAAAAACTACTTTGGAAATAATTAATAATAAAAAAACCAATTCATAATAATTTTTGTAATACTTCACACAATTAACACTATAAAATCTAAATTAAATAATTGATAAAAAAATAAAATATAATCATGAATTTTCAAAAATTAAATTAATTCCAAAACTACTCAACTATAAACCCACTACGCGCTACGGAAATAAAAAACGCAAAATTTAATTAAACAACAATTGGTAACTACTAAAAATGTAACACATATGTTAGAAAACATAAACAATTATTATAGAAATCGCCAAAAACACATACATTTTAAATATATACTAAAATACATAACACTATTTTTAAAAAGAAATTTTTGAAACAAGTACATTTTTGAAAATTAAAAAAAAAAAAATCTATTATTTAAAATGATATTTCTTGTTTTATAAGCGATATTCTTAAACACAATATTCTTAACGTCATGATTTCTGAGTCATGATATTTAGAAATCAATATTTCGGTAGGGCGACATTTAAAAACACATATGTCTGTCTGAAAACCCCTTAATTTAAGGAACCTGGCTGTGACCCACTTCAATTAGCAAAATACGAACCAATATCAATCATAAATGCAGATATAAAGATCATGGGGAAGGTTTTGCACAATAAACTGAAGGTCTATATTACATAATTATTTAACCACCAAAGGTAGGGTTAATACATAATCACACTTCAGCGAATCATGTTAGGACAAACTCCCATAGACAGTTGGAGACGCAGAACAATGAGGATGAGAAGGTGGTTGTCTCTCTTGAAAGCAAGAAGGGGTTCAAACGTATAAAGCGGACATACCTTTATGGATGATGGAGCTCATGGACCTAAGGGACGCGTACTTTGCATAAAGAATAGTGAATAAAAAGTGCTTCTATGGCCTGAGTGACCTGTGGGTGCTTCTCATCCACCTTTTTTGCTCTCCTTTGGAGCACAAGGCAGGGGTGCCCACTATTTCCGCTGTTATTTTATTTTGTAATTTGCAAATAAAAAAAGGGTAAATACAACTGAGAAAAAATTAAAGCTAAATATCTAATCATCCATAGCATTTAAAGATTAAAAATAAACATTAAAAATAGATCAAAAGAAAGAAATGCTTCAGGAAAGCAAAAAATACAAAAAAATGTAAAATATTTATTATTTTATTTAAAAAAAATACACATTTAATAGAAAAAATGGTAACCACATCGTCCCTGGAACTGAAGATCAGGAAAAATTACACCAGTTAAAAATGAAATACCTCCTCCACATAAATATATTAATAACATTAGAGGACTTATTATGGTGTACGGCACCATAGCGGAAACATGACCGACCAACCTGCAAACGGCAGTCCCGACCAACTGATTACGATAAGACCACACATGCTGCGGTGCAGTCGCATTCTCAAATTCCACTATAGGAACATGTGCTACAGCCATAAACTGGCCGTAGCACAAGCTCACATAGGGAAATAGGAGGTGGAGTTCATCCATGCACCGTGTACCAGGGAATACAGGGTGCTTGCCACACGGTGCAGGGATCAACAAGTGGGCATCCTAGGTATCACATTAAACACCAACCGTAGGCCGCAGGGTGAAGTAGGTTTCAAACATACTTTCCATGTGTGAAAGCAGGATATTAAAAAACAGTACCAGAAACAGTGCATCGTAATCCATACGGCGTAAATCGCCATACATATAAATTACATGCCAGTTCAGATTGGCCAACAGGGTCCTGGAGCCCCGTCGGAAGCCAGCGTGAATAACCGGCCGGTTTCACTTCAGACCGGCAGTATTATCATCAGCCGGTCGTAAGTAAAAACGACGGTTTGAGTCAGAAAGCCTCAGACCTAATGTCGTAGACTTTCAAAGAAAGATCATAATGAAGGCCTATATATTAGACTTAAAACAAATAAAAGAACTCTACACATACTAATGTACACATAACTAAGGGTCTGATTATGAGGACGGGTGGACTTTGTCCGCCTGCCACTGTAGCGGTGATTGGTACCGCCCGCCAGACATGCAGCGATCCCACCTCTGCCATCAGGATGCGCCCGCCAAACTGGCGGGCGCATCCTGGGACTTTAACATTGCAGGCAGTGCTGGGGGCTGCAGCGCCGTCAGCAATGTTAAAGGTGCTTGCACCGCATTTCCCTGCACCACGTGGCAGGCACCACAAAATGCCTGACAGTTGGTGCATGGAAATGCGGGCCCCCCCACAAGAGGGGCCCGCAACTAGCCCCCAAGCCCAATTCCCAACAGCCTTTCCATGGCGGCACCGCCGCCATGGAAAGGCCTCTTACAGGACACAAACTAATATGGCAGACGGTGCCTGCTAGGCACCGCCAACATATTAGTGGCCCCTTGCCGTCCACCAGGCAATAGGTGCGATTGCCACCAGCGGAAAAGCGGAGGACGGACTTTGCATCCGCCACGATACCCTCCGCCATGCTAATATGGCGGTGGGTAAATCTGTATGTGATGGCTATCATAATGACCACCTAATATACTACATATTGCTAAGCCTTAAAGGTTATCATGGTAGTAAACATATAACTGTACCTATGTATTACACAACATATCAAAATCATCAAAAAGACAATACAAACTATATACAAAACTTAACTACCTCCCCTCTAATATTAAAGTAACTGAAATTAAAAATGTAAAATAAACCTACCTTAACCCATAACCGTAGCTACCAAATGCAAGCTTCTCTCCCCAAAAGCGTCCAAACAGTAACAGGGCTAGATGAAAAAATTTACTTGGACACCAAATAAAAATTGAAAAAAATAATGTGTACCTTTGAAGTCAATATAACACAATATTATTCTAAAATATGTGTCAAAAATATATTCAATTCTAAAAAAAATTATAAAATAGTTAAACGAAATTATACAATGTATAGTAATTTTTATTATAATATACATACATTTTTAACTATGTATTCAAACTAGTTTGGTTAATTTGTTGCTGATTATTTGTAACAAAAGATATACACTGTTCAAAAATTAAAGAAAAAAAAAAGAAAATATAAAAAGATAATGTATAAAAAAAATATATTGTATAAAACTGTATTTCAGGTTGAAGTTATAAATTAAATAATAATATTTTAAAATATAAGATTATGAAGGGGATGATTAAGATGCAGCTGTAAAAGTCTCCGACCCTTGATCAGAGCATTTATAGCTGCATCGTAATATGCCTGTAAGATTACTTTACGAGTGCCTCATTTTCATGATAGCAGTTGTAAAGGAATTCAAACGGTCATTCCGTCTGGCTTCGAGGCGGCAAAAAAAAGTTTGAGCCAAATATGTATTGGACACTCAACAAAGTGAGGTATTATTTTCTTCGGAAGACTGAGGAGGACAGTGTGTGGTAGGAAATTTAAGCCGGCATGGAGATACCAAACAAAATATGTGGAAAATGTGATTTTTAAAACTAAATATGAGGTTTGCACGGAATTATGGGTAGGAAAATTTTTGGGGGATAAACGCAAGCCATACCTCCATGTACTGGCCAAGATGTCTAGTTTACAGAAATGTGTAGGTTTGGTAGGCTTCCATAGATGGCCACTGAGCACGGGGCCAAAAACACAGGTGCCACTTTTTAAAAAGCAGGTCGTTTTGTGATAGGTCATTTTGATGTCTCCTCTATACGTTTTGGGCCTTTGCATGACGCGGGTAATTGGCACACCAACATGAGTGAGGTAGCACTTTTAATAGGAGAGTTTGGAGAATGCAGGGTGGGTGGAAGTTTGTGGAACAACGCAGATTGCAGAACTTTCCATCACAGGAATGTGATGGAAATTGTTTTTTTTACAGTTTGAGGTTAAAAGGGGATTCTGGGTAACAGAACATGGTAAAAGACATACAAGTCACCCCATCATAGATTTGCCTGGATGTCTATTTGTCAAAAATTTATACGTTTGCTAGGTTTCGGTAGGTGCCAGCAGAGCTAGGATTCAAAATACAAAGCTAGGCACTTTGCAAAACAAAGGTCAGTTTTCACTGCAAAAATGTGGTGGGTCCACGTTGCATTTTGGGCCGTTTCCTGCTGCAGGCACTAGGCCTACCCACACAAGTGAGCTACCGTTTTTATCAGGAGACTTGTGGAATACGGAGTGGGTAGAATTTTGTAGATAAAGGCAGATTTCCATCACAGAAATGAAAGGAAAATTTGTTTAATTTTTGAGAAGTTTGAGGTTTGCAAGGGATTCTGGGACACAGAACCTAAAGAGAGCCACACAAGTGACCCCATACTGGATTTCACTTGGGGGCTCATTAGGATGTCGTGACGTTCACCACCGCCGAGCCGACGGTGGCGACCGCCACCACATCGTAACGATTGAAACCCCCTTCATATTACAATGGAGGGGGGTTTCACAGCGGACGCAAAGTGCGTCCGCCGCTTCTCAGCCGGCAGTCAATCATTCCGATTGCCAGCCGGGCAGAACTAGTATGTTGGCGGTGCCTAACAGGCACCGCCATCCATATTAGGATGGTGTGATGTGAAGGCCTTTCCATGGCGGCTTTGCCGCCATGGAAATGATGGCAGGAATTGCTTTGGGGGCCCGTTGCGGGCCCCCAAGTGGGTTGGAGGGGTGGGGGGCTGCACTTGGGGGCTATCTATGGTACCACCCCTCATTGCCATCCAGAAGGTTCAAGGCACTGCGCCGTGCCTGCCACTTTATCCATGGCAATGCACGACATGCCTCTTTGGCTTTGCGGTGGGTGCTGCTTACAGCAGCGCCCGAGGCAAAGTAAAAGATGCGGGATGCGACCGCCACGGTAGCGGTCGCATACTAATTGGCAGTGTGGGACCTCCCATAGCTGGCAGATGGTAAGAACACCGCTAGGGTTGTCCGCCCACCAACCTCATGGGGCCCTTAGTGTATAATTTAAAAATATGTATAGGTTGGCAAGGTTTCGGGAGGTGCCTGAAGAGCGAGGATTCAAAATCCATAGCTAGGCAAAAAAAGGGCCAGTTTTCATTTTAAAAATGTGGTGGGTCCACGTTGCGTTTTGGGCCAATTCCTGTCTTGGGCACTAGGCCTAAACACATAAGTAAGATAGCATTTTTATAGGGAGACTTAGGGGAAAACAGAATAGTAGAAGAACTGTTATTACCAATTAACTTTCTTTGCAGTTAAGCCTTCCTAATGTAAAAAATTGGGAAAGAAGAAGTCATTTAAAAAATTTCATCTAAATAACATGCTTGCATGGGTAGCCACAATTTTGGAGATATGCAAAACACACTGCTTATAAACTCTATATTTTGTTTAAGAAATATATTGCTTTCCTTTGTACCTACTTTACTCTGTTTATATTTACCAAATGAATTGCGATAAACACAGTACTCAATGAAAAACCAGTGCAAGACGCAGCTCAGTTTTTGGATCTGGGTTGCTCGGGTTCTTGGTGAACCTATAAGTCCTATATATCCCAAAAAAAGAAGGATCCTGCCTATTCAATGTTATATTATTTGGGAAAATTACAAAAATTACAGGTGAAAACGTTGACACAAATGGCTATTTTTTTAATGCTTTAGTGCATTGGCGCCCGCCAAGAAGTACCTCAACCACCTCCGATGCATCCTACTGAACACCCGCTCCGCACGCAAACACGCCGTCGAGCTCTGGGACCTGCTCGACACATCATCACCAGACGTCGCCTTCCTGACAGAGACCTGGATGAACGACTCCTCCGCCCCCGACATCGCCATAGCCATCCCAGACGGCTATAAGATCACCCGTAGAGACCGCATCAACGCAGTAGGAGGAGGAATCGCCATCGTCCACAAGAACACCATCAGTGTCTCGACCATCACCGACGACACTCTCAGCACCGCCGAACACATGCACTTCCAGATCCACACGGACCCCAACAACACCCTTAGAGGCACTCTTGTCTACAGACCCCCGGGGCCCCGACCCCAGTTCAGCGACTCCATCGCCGACTTCATCAGCACGCACGCCCTGACCTCTACCGACTACATCCTCCTCGGAGACCTGAACTTTCACCTGGAGAACAACAACGACAGCAACTCCACCACCCTGATCGACAACCTCGCCAACCTCGGTCTGAGGCAGCTCGTCACAACACCGACCCATTCCGCCGGCCACACGCTTGACCACATCTTCTCCTCAAGCTCCCACGTCTCCTTCAGCCACACCACGGAACTCCTCTGGACCGACCAACGCTGCATCCATTTCACCTTCCAGAAACCCACCACACACCACCGCACCCAACAGATCCCACGCCGCTGCTGGAGCAAAGTCACCGAATACCAACTACGGGCAAACCTCGCTCTCAGCCCTCCCTCCGACCCATCCAACACCGACAACGCTGCCTGCAACCTCAGACGATGGATGGACGACTGTGCCAACACCCTCGCCCAGCTGAAAAAACTCACCTACAGTGACACCACCAAAAGAGCCAGCTGGTTCACCTCGGAACTCCTAGCTTCCAAACGTACCTGCCGGAAACTAGAGAAGAAATGGCACAGTGATAAGACACCGGACAGCCACGCAGCCCACAAAGACGCCATCCGTAACCACCATCACCTCATCAAGTCCGCCAAGAGAATCTCCTTCAAAGACCGCCTGGACAACAACGCACACAACAGCAAGGAGCTCTTCAACATCGTGAAGGAACTCTCCAACCCCAGCTCCAACACCAACGACATCCCGCCGTCGCAAGCCCTGTGCGATTCCCTCGCCACCTTCTTCCACCGCAAGATCGCCGACATCCACGACAGCTTCAACACCCAGACAGCCCCAACTAAGATCGATGCACCAGACCCGCCACACACCATCGACCACGACCCCCTGCCAGCCTGGGCCAGCGTGAACATTGATGACACCATCAAGACCATGAGCACAATACACTCCGGCTCCCCGTCAGACCCTTTCCCGCACCACATCTTCAACAAAGCCAGCAGCTCCATCGCACCCCACCTGTGCAACGTCATCAATCTCTCCTTCGAGACCGCGACCTTCCCAGAGAGCTGGAAACACGCAGAGATCAACGCCCTACTCAAAAAACCCAAGGCGGACCCGAGAATCCTCAAGAACTTCCGGCCCATCTCCCTGCTTCCGTTCCCAGACAAGATCATCGAGAAGATCGTCAACAAACAGCTAACCCGATACCTCGAAGAAAACAGCATCCTGGACCCATCCCAATCGGGGTTCCGCAGCAACCACAGCACTGAGACTGCCCTCATCGCCGCCACCGACATCAGGATCCTGCTGGACAACGGTAAGACCGCAGCCCTCATCCTGCTGGACCTCTCTGCCGCCTTCGACACTGTCTGCCACCGCACTGTACGCGCACGCCTCCACGACGCAGGGATCCGAGACAAGGCCCTGGAATGGGCCACCTCCTTCCTCGCCGGCAGAACCCAGAGAGTCCGCCTCCCACCATTCCGATCCGAAGCCTCCGAGATCATCTGCGGCGTACCCCAGGGATCATCCCTCAGCCCAACACTGTTCAACATCTACATGGCCCCGCTCGCACGCATCGCCAGACAGCACGACCTCAACATAATCTCCTACGCCGACACTCAACTGATCCTCTCCCTCACCAAGGACCCCCTCGCCGCCAAATCCAACCCCCATGAAGAAATGAAGGCCGTCGCTGAGTGGATGAAGATCAGCCGACTAAAACTGAACACGGACAAGACAGAGGTCCTCATCCTGGGCTCAAACCCCTCAGCCTGGGACGACTCCTGGTGGCCAACGACACTAGGAGCAGCCCCGACACCCACCGACCACGCACGCAACCTGGGAGTCATCCTCGACTCAACGCTCTCCATGGCCAAGCAAGTCAACGCAGTCTCCTCCTCCTGCTTCAACACCCTCCGCATGCTTCGCAAGATCTACAGGTGGATCCCGACAGATACAAGAAGAACAGTCACCCAGGCCCTCGTCAGTAGCAGACTTGACTATGGGAACGCCCTCTACGCGGGAGCCCCGGCCAAGCTCATCAAGCGGCTGCAACGCATACAAAACACCTACGCACGCCTGATCCTCGATGTACCACGCCACAGCCACATCACCCCCCACCTGAGGAACCTGCACTGGCTCCCCGTCGACAGGAGAATCTCCTTCAAACTCCTCATCCACGAACACAAGGCACTACACAAGACTGGCCCAGCCTACCTGAACAGACGACTCCTCTTCTACGTCCCCAACCGCCAGCTCCGCTCCGCCGACCTCTCCCTCGCCACCGTCACTCGCATTCGAAGAACTACCACCGGCGGCAGATCCTTCTCCCACCTCGCCGCCAAGACTTGGAACACCCTTCCACTAAGACTACGATAGACCCAAGACCTGCTGACCTTCAGGAGGCTACTCAAGACCTGGTTGTTCGACCAGTAGCAGCACCCCCCCCCTTTTTTCTCCCCAGCGCCTTGAGACCCTCGCGGGTAAGTAGTGCGCTCTACAAATTCTGTCATTGATTGATTGATTGATTGATTGATTTACTATTGTCAAATGTAAATTTATATAGGAAATCGTTAAAGGATTTAGACAAATGCCCCCATTACTGAATTCAAATTTTTGTCTAGTTTTCAAAAATGTATAGTTTTCTGGGATCCATTATTGTTTTGAAAACAATTCCTAACACTAACTGGAAGGAGGTTGAAAGAAAAAAATAAATGCAACAATTGACTATGTCACAGTAAAAAAAAAAAACTTCATAGAAAATTTTGGTTTACTGTCAAGAGTCTACTTGCCCCAGAAATCTGAGATGATGGGGATTTCATCACCACAAACACTTTGTTGATGCCATTTACAAGACACAAACCAGACACTTTCTACTGCAGCAATTTAGAACAATTGTTTTTAGAAAAAGGCAATTTTTTTATGTATTTTTGAAAATTTCTGGGTCTTTTCCAGGGGAATACACAAACCCTGGGTACCTTTAAAATCATCAGGGTGTTGGGAATAAGGGCACAATATTTGACATTAAAACCTTATGTGGACAAAAAGTTACAGGGGCCTAAGTGCAAACTACCACAAATAAACAAAATAAGGCTGAGCACAGGGGGAGGTGGGGCGGGAAAGGCCCTAGCAGCAAACGGGTTAAAATACAACTGCTACAATCTGTACATAGTGCTTCACGATAGACTTATAAAGTGCTTTAAAAAAAAAAAAATTCTATTGATCAAATGAATGGCACTCTAGTTGATTAAATTAGCACAGTTAATTATAATCAATGCAATAAAATGTCATCATAGCGCTGTTACAACGTTAAAAAGCATAAACAAAGCAAACCATCAATATTTAAATTCATACACATATTAGTGACGAGGCAGTATTGTAGTTACTATTGTAATCTTGTGACTGGGTTCCAAAACCAAGGATAAAATAATTTGGTACAGAGACGCTATGGCAAAGTGCAAATAAAGTCGGTGATGAGTTTTTGGGGGGAGGAACTGATAGGGTGCGGACAGAAGAGGGTGAAAGCAGATTGTCCAGGAGTCTCACATATTTTCTAGACCTTACAAGCACTTGAATATCTGGGGAAGTAAAGCAGAGAACAGATGCCTCACAAGATGTACTGATGCCCCTTTTTAAATATAAGGGTTTTAAAAGAAGTCTTCTGGGAGCGTCAAGGGCGGGACACCAAAACAGAAGATGCAACCATAATTCAGACATGTAGTTGCACAGTTTGAAAGCGCCCTCCTTAGTTGGAGCGCATAGGTTGAAGGCAGTGGAGCGCAAACCTAGGAGTACTCAATTTATCAACAAATAGCATATTAATTGTACTTTGCTGGATTCATCTTTCTCATTGTTATAAGTATTGCAATATATATATAGATGTATATGTAGGTATAAATATATTTATAAAAAATCGTGGTATTATTCTAACAAAAAATACTTCTTTTGTCAAAATCTAGAAATTCTTTAGAATCCAAAGAATTGGTGAAAACAAACATTTTCCTTTACCGTATGCATATGCTATATACGAAAATAGATTCACAATTATTGCTTAAAAAAGTAAATATTTGCCAATTTTACACATGCCATAAGACTTTTCGGTCAGGCGCACGCACAAATAGCAGATGCACTTTACTGGAGGTATAGACATACGACCAGGCACCAACAAAGCAGGTTAAAGCTGTATTTGTAAGCCCCGTAGGGGGAGCGCAAACCAACAAAGCAGGTTACAGCTGTATTTGTAAGCCACGTAGGGGGAGACCAAACCGACGGGGGAGAGCATCTAGTTAGCTTATAGCTGTATTTCTAAGCTCCCCTCTGACGTAGGGGGAGACCAAACCGACGGGGGAGATCATCTAGTTAGAACACCGGCAGCAAGTTGTATTATGGTTTTGTATTATAGTTTTGTTTTTAAAACGTTGACTTAGTGGTCCAAAAAACCTGCTGTTCGGACGTTGAAGGCTAAAAAGTCAAGAGTGTTTGAATGTGAGGAGGGTGTGGCGTAATGACCAGAGCTGCCTACTTTAGAACTGAGGGACAAGGTTCGAGTCTCGGCGTCGCTCAACAATCCTGTGATTCTGGGCAAATCACTGAATCTTCCTGTGCCTACAAAAGTGAATGTGTCCTTGTGAACGTAACTGGTGGTCATGCAAAGCGCTCCAATACTTTCGGGTCGAGTTCACGCTATATAAAGCTGCAAAAAAAGAAAAAGTGTCACACGTAACGTTTTATGGCTTGATCGTAATGACTAGCGGGGCACATTTTACTTCCCTTTTCCCTTTTTTTCTAAACCGAGCTGGCGCCGCAAAACAATTATTTTTACTTTCACTGTTGAGGAGCCCAACCCCCCTCCCACTCCATTGCGTACTGGTCCAATAACGACTACTTTGCCCCATCTGCACCTTCCGCGCCGCCTACATATGTGCAACAGTGCAAGGCCTGAATTGAAATGACAATGAATGTTAAGCAGTAGGAAAGATCTCGTCCTTGTGACCCTCTGCACCGCCGAGCCCCCTGCAGCCATTGACTGAAAGACGTCATCACAGAATCAATGCGCGAACAGAAGCTGTATGCAGATTCTCTCAGGGGGCTCCCGATTGGCTGAAATCCTTTCATAAAACGCAGCGTGGGGCTATGGCTTGTACACTTCCATCATGGGAGTTTGTGGGCAGAGTATCTTTTCAACTATGCACTGCAGAGTTTTGTTCCTCGACTTTAATGAGACATCACAGGGGTGGAATGAAGAGGACACATAAAAGCCCTCAACTTTCCCATCAGTGTCAAAGACTACCATCAGCGACCCCTTCCTTTTAGCAAGAAAATGTCTATTAGGGTGATAGCTGTCATGGACGTCGATCTGCCAGGGGTAAACAACTGCTCTCCATGGCCTGCCCTGTGGTACACTAACACTGCCCTAACTACCCCGATCTCAGCAATCCTAAAGGCAGCAAATGGATCAGAAAGTTAACAGCATTCTTAAAGAACCTTTGTGCACTATGCCCTTCCCCAAGACATCACTCAAATTACTTTCGTATTTTCACTATACTAATTCACCACTAATCCTTTATGGGTTCCGGAGTAGTGTGCTACTTGCCGAAAAAGCACTTTGACGCCTCGTCAGGGGTAGTAAGCGCTATATAAATGCAATTACAATACAATACAATACATCAGCAACAGATTGGATGTTGTTGACGGTTAAATGTCACTTCCATCACCTATGGGTATTTTTGTGAATTAAGTATAATATTTGAAGTAAATGTTGTCCCCAAATGGGCATTTGCAAAGCAAAAGAGAGTAGTCAAGTACTTCTATAAAGCGCTGATAAGTTGTCGACTGGTCCACTCTCGTAAGATTCACCTTCAGCTAGTCCTATTTTATGCCCGACAGCATCACACAATGATAAATACAGGCCCATTTTACAATAGAAAAAGTCAGACTACAAGTTCCTACAACAAATTACAAGTGAGCAAAAACCTACTGACTAAAAGCCTCATCCAATATAAGAAATTTGGAGGAAGGACCTCCAATGTGCAAAGGCTCCTCTCCAAGGAACTTCCATCACTAAGTGGAAGTGATTTTTTCAAATTCAGGAGTTCGCTAAAAAAAACCCTCTTTAACTTTTTGTATGGGTAGCCCAATCCCTATGTTAGCCTCCTGCGTCCCCGGTTAGATCAGGCTAACTGATTAGGGACCATATGTATCAAAAAGAGTTTTGCGATTCTCAAATTGCGATTTTTAGGGAATCGCAATTAGAGAATCGCAAAATGCAATGTATGTAGGATTTGCTAAAAAATTTGCGAATCCTACAAATTCCTTATTTGCGAATCGCAAATTGAGATTCGCAATTAAGGAATACCTTCCCATTCATTCCTATGGGCTAGGAGGCCCATAGGAATGAATGGGAAGACATTCTCAATTTGCGATTACCAATTAGAGAATCGCAATTTGAGAATGCAATTTCAAGGTTGCAAGGGTGCCAAAAGGACACCCTGTTACACCCCTGAAATAAGCATGGGTGCACATGTGGTGCACATACATGCCCTTGTATGTGCGCCACATTCAACTTTGAAAAATGCAAAAAAAGTGCAATTCCTTAATTGCATTCGCAAAATAGAGAATCGCAAATTTAGCAATTCTGTATTTTGCGATGGCCTTTTGGGATGATACATCCCAAAAGGCTTTTTCCAATTCGCAAACGGGCCGATTCTGAGAATCTGCCCGTTTGCAGACTGGAAAAAGGCTTGATACATATGGCCCCAGATATCTAAAATCAGATGTTACCTTACTTACCTGAGTCAACCAGCCTCTTTTGACTTCTCCAAGGCTTCAACGCCTTTTATCAGTGTGTACGGACGAAGACCTCCATCATCTGACTTTACATTCCTGTTGTCTGAATGTCAGGGTCCATTCCATTCAGTACCCTGGTTCTTCTCCCGCCTTTATGTATTCTTTCTGGTGATAGCTCACCCTTTCTTGTTAATCCACTGGGATTGGTCACTGAGCCTCATACAAAGGGATACAAGCATTGAAAAAGCTAATCGGTCCCACCTTTTAAAAACAATGTAGATCTATTGGATTTGCTAGTGCTTTTTGCTGAGGCTATTCGAGAAAAGGAAAAAAATGCATGTTTGCAGGTGCTGAAAGAAAAAAGCATGATGTGTACGTGTGCATGCGTCATCAAGCATGTATGTGTCATGATGCTACAGCGGCTCAGCATGATGACGTATAGGCACACATGCGTCAACACGGATGCGTACACATACGGCCACCAATACACCATGACGTAGCCACCATTTTTTAACATTCCAAGAGTGTGGACATCTATTTAGGAGCGGTAAATAAAATAATTAATAAAATGTGCAGGAAAGCATCTGTTAAGAAAGGAGTTGCACAACAGCAAATTGTAACTTCCGGACCCTCTATAAAAGTTGTGTGCGTGTGTGTGTGTGTGTGTGTGTGAGAGAGAGATGGGGGAGTTAATGCCACTGAGCGCAGGTAGCAGCAAAAGGATTGAGTGGGGAAGCAATGAAGGGACAGGGTGGAGTGTTTAAAAAAAGCAATGAAATAGTTGTGGCCTAGAATTGATGTTACGTCAAAAAAGGAAAGGGGGGGACCAGGAGCCTGTTAAGGTCCAGTGTCCGTGCTCCATAAGTGAACGTCAAATCACAAGAGACACTGTTCCAAGATAGGGGTGCAAAAATGTCACCCACTCATCAACAAGAAAAGATTGAGAGTAGAGTCAAAAAAGAGGAAGAAGAAATAGAGAGAGGCAAAGATATCTCCCCAGTATCAAGGATCCAATCCCGAAGGGGAGGGCCAAGTCTTGCCTCTTAGTAGCCCTCACACACCCCAAGGGATGTCATGCTTCATCATAGGGCCTGTGCTCCTCGTCGAGCCGGCGCTGCAATGCCCAACGGGTCCCCCAAAGGGTCACTTTTGCGGAGATCTTTTAAGAGAAAAGCCGTAAGATGAGTGCAGGTGTGTGGGGTGGATCCGGAAGTGGAAGTGATGAAAGACGTGCAGTGAAAGGTGCTCAAAATTAAAACTACCTAGGAGTATCCACAAGAAGAAATTTTAATCACGTGGTGCCCTGGTAGACTAAAAACCCGAAGGTAAGTAAGTTACTGTGGGGCTGTATGTGCCCGAGTAACTATTCCAAGGTCGACATGTTTCACGCCTAGTGTGTCTGAATGATCAATGGCGTTTGCTCAGGACCTAACAGTGAAGATTATAAGATTAGTGCACGTAAAAGGGGTTCCAAAATGAGGATGGTAACCCACAAAAGTGAAAGATATATCTGGGCAATCCACAAAACTGTGTTCCTTACAGTTTGGTTACTATCTAAACTATAGATATGCCCTAAACAATGAAGTACCTAGGGAGATGACAAACAAACAAAGAGATAAAAAGGAAATTTCTATGTCAAACATGCCACGATATAAGTGCTTAGAAATACATTGCACGATGTACATAGTGGCAGAGGAAAGACATATCACACCAACATATCTTCAACAACATGACTCAAACTCTTTGTGATTTAGTCTTATCTAATCAGAGTCATCAGCAACTTCCCCGTGGAAAGCAGCAGGGATCCGTCAAAAGCGCAATGCCAGCAACCATGGCCACTGTGCTCGAGGCCCCCCCCGGCTTGCCCCCCGAGGGCGGTCGCAGTTACTGAGGTCTAAAATAGAAAGATGTCTCTCTCGGACTTCTCCATTACAGAGTGAAGTGCGGGCTACACCCGGGAGGATCGAGGGTTGGATCCCCACTGTCGGTGTGCCAGACATCCACCACTCATCACTGCACTCACACCTACCGTACATGTGAAACACAAGCACTCACACTCACTCTCTAGACCACACTCGAGGACACACATAGATAATGCTGAGCCCGGCTTACCCTCACATCTAGGGGAGAAATCTCCCGAGGCTAGTACATGCTGGACGCCTGCACCTTATTGGCTGGTGACAATGGAGTGAGTTCAAGGAGAAAACAAAAACGATCGTCAAATACGGGGTAAATAAACACAATGTCAACAACCATCACACTCTGTTAGTTTGTTTTCTCCACCACCAAAAATGGTGGTTCTTACTCACGATTGCGTCGGGTGCCGGCTCATTAGCACCTACCCTCTACCATCGACTGCCTGCTTGAAGTTTATGCGGCAGGCGTGTGGTATTCATAGTGTTGGGGTTGATAGTTAAAGGCGTTTCCTCTTTCCTGCTGGTGTACGTTTCATGCATAGTCATGGCCAGATCTTTAGTGCGCATGCTCCGGTGGTAGTACTTGACAGTATGCGCGCATGCTTACAGAGTGTAGATAGCTCTTTAATGCGCATGCGCAATTAGTGAACCGCTGTCTCTCTGAGCTTAGAAATGAACGCGAAAGCTTGAAAAGTAAAGTATGCTAATTGGTGCGCATGCACAAAGAGTGGGACATATGTCGCGGAGACCAAGACCCTCCGGGGCATAAGGTAGAGGCAGTCTGAACACCAAGGATCAGCGGTCCCTATTGCACGTAATGAAAAATCAAAATCTGCCCATAGACCTAAATTGATTTACAACTCAAGTAATGATAGGCCACTAACAGTACATAAACTCGCTGGGGATCCAAAAGATCCTGGATGTTAATATACTACCACGGGGGAGGTGAAAGATAGAATATAGTAGTGTGGCATAGAAGGCCAGTCCCCATGGTCATGTAGGTGGTGAATGCCAGTGTGTGTGCTGGATCTACTCAAACTCCAGAAATGTTCGAGGCAAGCTTGATACAGACTCAGGAACAGGGAAAAGGATGGTAACAAACAAGTACACATGGGTACAACATAGGGGATATTTGATTGTGTTAGTGGAAGATCACAGTTCCACCCAGGGTATTTCATCGTTTAGCCCCTTGATATTAGTACGTAAGCGGAAGACCCAACGTTGTTCCTGTCGTAGAAGGGCCTGCGTGCTCCATGAGGGTCTTGATTCAAGGACTGTCCATACAATCTGGTCACAGTTGTGGCCTACCTCTAGGTAGTGGTTCGTCATCTTAGTGGCTGATCTTCCCCGCCGGATTGTACTCTTATGTTCGCTTATCCGTACCTTGATGGAACGTGATGTCATTCCGACATACCTGAGACCGCAAGGGCATGTAATCAGGTATATACAATTCCTTGTATTGCAATTTGAGTGTGTGCGTTGCTCCCAGACGAAGTTATCTAGATTCAATGTCTTCGTATGGACAGTGGTGGAGCAAGCATTACAATTTCCACATGGATAGTGCCCTGAGACTGGTGGTAGATTCCAAAGTGTAGCAGTCTGTTGATTCGTCTTCTTAATCTGTGGTCGTGTGTTGACCAAAGTGTCGCGTAGGTTAGATGTCCGTTTGAACGCGAAGCGTGGTTTCTCCAGGTCCAGTGAATCAGTGTTCAGGGTCCTCCAGTTACGTCTGATGATCTTATTAAGTCTATTTGACAGAGGTGTAAAGGTAGTGACGCATGTGATGCATAACACTACACACCCATTCTTAGAAGCTCGAGAAGGCGGAAGCCGGTTCAGTGGTGTTGCAGCCGATTAAGGTCTCACGGACAGTGCCTCTTCCACCTTCTTATCTCAGAACGTGGCGATTACTTTAGGGAGCTGCACGGAGGGTGGTGTACCTGCCTCAGCACACAACCTCACCTTTCATTAGCTGGCTCAGCATGTGATGATGGAGAATGGCCCTTGGCACTTTCTGTAATTCCCTCAAAGGACATTCCTCATTCTGCATGTGGCCTCCCTCCACAGTACAGCAAAGAGAGTTGGGTGCCTCACCAGGGTCGGATAGGTGATGTACTTGGGCATCATCCAGGGGATCATCATTGGACTAGAGCAGCAGCGCCATATCTCAGAGGAGGCCTCGTCATCCCTGGGGAGGGAAGATGGCTCTATACTTTGTCGGCAGGTGCAGTATTGCATGACGGAGTCCTGCACTTTGGCGAAGAACACACAGGCACTTGTATAGCACCCTCACCGGATTTGGCAATGCATCTGAGGATTCGGTATAAAGGTGTGAGTTACAGCCGTGTATAAGGCTGTCCTATGAGCATTTATTCATGCACCCTACACGTTTCACTCTCTTTCTATACCTGTGTCGCTTCTTTCACGCTCTTTCCTTCCTCTCTTTCTTCTCTCATATACTAATACCATCCACACCCCTTTTCTCTTCTACTCTTTCTCCCCGCATCTCTCTCTTTTCTATCGTTTTCTCCCCTATCTCTTTTTGAATTTATCTGACTCTTTGGCCCACATGTATCAACCTATTTTGCATTCACAAATGGGGCGTATCGCTAAATTTGAACGTTTGCGAATGCAATCTAGCCTTCCAAGACGTATGAAAGGCTTTGGCAGTGCATTTTAGGTAACCGCAATTTTTTGCGATTACCTGAAATTGCGACTCCAAATAGGGAATCGCAATTTGCGAATCCCTAGGCACATGTACCAAGCATTTCCTAAATGCAAATTGGGCATTTAGGAAATGCTATTACCATTGACTCCAAGTCGATGGTAACCTTGTGCAATTTTTGAAAATGCACAAAAAATGCATTTTTCAAAGTGCCATGTAGCGCACACATGCCTCGAGGGCATGTGTGCACTTTACATGTGCTCATTTTTTTGGGGGGTGCAAAACCAAGGGTGCCCCGGGCACCCTTGATTTTGCATTTCTTAATTTGCGATTACCAATTAGGTAATCGCAAATTAGGTAATGGAAAACCATTCGCATCTATGGACCTTTAGGCCCATAGGAACGAATGGAGTAGCATTTCCTAATAGCGATTCTCTAATTGCGATTGCGACTCTATAGGAATCGATATTAGGGAATCGCTATTTTCATACATACCATTTTGCATTCCCTAAATAGTGATTACCTAAAATTCGCTATTTAGGGAATGCAAAATGGGACTTTGGGCCATATGTATGAAGCCAATTTGCGATCGCAAACGCCGAAATTCGCAGAATTTCGGCTTTTGCGATCGCAAATTAGCAGTGTGCAATGTATCACACTGAAACCCCCTCGCAAAATAAGGAATCGCAAATTTTGCGATTCCCTATTTTGCAATTACATTTAAGGAATCGCTAATTGCGATTCCTTAAATGCAATGTAAGAAGCACAAAAAAAGTGCAATTTGGGCTTAAGGAATCGCAAATTACCACCAACTTCAAGTTGGTGGTAACTTGCGATTTCACTTAAAAATGCACTATTTTGCATTTTTTAAAGTGCCATGTGGCGCACATACATGCCCTTAGGGCACGTATGTGTTCCACATGTGCACACATGCACATTTCAGGGGTGCAACAGGGTGTCCTTTTGACACCCTGGCACCCTTGAAATTGCATTCTCAATTTGCGATTCTCTAATTGCTAATCGCAAATTGAGAATGTCTTCCCATTCATTCCTATGGGCCTCTAGGCCCATAGGAATGAATGGGGAGGTATTCCTTAATTGCGAATCGCAATTTGCGATTCGCAATTAAGGAATATGAAGCATTCGCAAAATTTATTGCAAATCCTACATACATAGCGTTTTGCGATTCTCAAATAGCGATTCTTAAAAAATCGCTATTTGACAATCACAAAAGGACATTTTGATACATGTGACCCTTGTCTCTACATCTCTTTCTGTAACTCCCTATCTCTCTTGGGCAGATGTATCAAGGATTGCATTTGCGATTCCTTAATAGCGAATTTTAGCGAATTGCTAATAAGGAATCGCAAAATGCTATGTATGTAGGAATCGCAATAATAATTGCGATTCCTTAATATTCCTTAATTGCGAATTGCAAATTGCGATTCGCAATTAAGGAATACCTTCCCATTCATTCCTATGGGCGTAGAGGCCCATAGGAATGAATGGGAAGACATTCTCAATTTGCGAATCGCAATTAGAGAATCGCAATTTGAGAATGCAATTTCAAGGGTGCCAGGGTGTCCTTTTGACACCCTGTTGCACCCTGAAATATGTATGTGTGCACATGTGGCGCACATACATGCCCTAAGGGCATGTATGTGCGCCACATGGCACTTTGAAAAATGCTAAAAAGTGCATTTTTCAAAGAAATCGCATATTACCACCAACTTGAAGTTGGTGGTAATTTGCGATTCCTTAAGGCCAAATTGCACTTTTTTGGTGCTTCTTACATTGCATTTAAGGATGCAATCGCAAAATAGGGAATCGCAAATTTTGCGATTCCTTATTTTGCGAGGCAGTTTTGCCTTAATACATACCACTAAGCAAAATTGCGTTCGCAAACGCCGAAATTCTGCGGATTTCGGCGTTTGCGAACGCAATTTTGCTTGATACATCTGCCCCACAGCCACTCTGGCTCGAGGTTCGCAGCTGACGTGCGTGTTTGCCTGTTATAGGCCCGCGTATGTAAATCAGGAAGTGCTGCTGTGAGCCCAACTGCTGAGAGAATGGCTGCCCTCACCAGGTCGCTGCGCGCGCCCCCGTTTGCCCTTTGTCATTCCATCTGGCAGCGGCGGTGCTCCTCGGCTGGCAGTTAAACATTAATCAGAGATTGGTTCATGTCGAAGAACTCGATCAAAGACAAACTGGCGGCGCTTCTGAGAACGAGAGCTGCTCGAGGGAGGCCCCATAATCCGGGGAGAGGGCGGAAGGCGCAGTCAAGAGGGCAGATTTACAAGGCGCCCTTTGTGAAGTGCAGCGTATCATATTTTCAAGAAACCTCCCCTGTGAGTCGGCGTTGGTCACATTTCTTTTCATGTAACTCAAAGGCCCCTCTCTTGAAAATAAAGTGCAGCATTAAAGCTCCTGTTTTAACTGTGTCTTCTGTGGCTCTGCTCTTTGGGGGAGAGGGTGCGGCTTAACGGCTAGAGCGGCGACCTTGAAGCTGGAAAACCACGCTCGCGTCCGGCGAGAGGCCCAAACATCCTGTGATTCTGGGCAACTCGCTTAATCTACCCGTGCCCAAAAATGAACACGTTCGCCTGTAATGCAACTGGTGCTCGTGTAAAGCGCTTTGATACCCCTGGGGTCGAGTTCGCGCTATATAAAACTGCAGAAAAACTCACGAGCCTAGGAGGAGGATTTCAGTCACACCGACAGGACTGTCTTCGATGTTTACCTTTAACACAACATGCAACTGGATATTGTCGTCTCAGCCCCTAGTAATCTTTTATTTCCCAGACCACCATTCTGAGGGGTTTTCGCATAAGCACTTGTTTTGATTTATTGTCCAGAAACATGGGTGACCTCACAGGTGGTTTTTTCCCCTCATGAAAGCAAGGTCCTTTCGGTAGTTTTAGAAATGGTTTTGTCATTCAAAGCAGCGCTTTACGAAACTCTTCAAATAAATGAATTGGAGAAGTTGTGGGCACTGTGAAAGTGCTTGTGAGCCGATAGGTCAGTGTGATTTCAAGTGGGCGTGCATAAGTGCAGCAGGGGACTAATGGACCGTCTGCAACCTACCAAATTGGAATTCTTTTGTTCGCTTTCTCTGCTGTCATTCATGAATTTCATGTCAATAGCTGTGCAGATTGACAGCATGGGGAGTTAAAAAACAAAGTATGAGATTTCCTTAAATGTCATATCTCAGCATATGTTTGTGCTAAAATGCAAATATTTTTATGCAGGTGTAATTTTAAAGTTACAACTTAATTTATTTACAAAACACAAAATAAATTAGGGTAAATACCAATAACATGGCCAAAAAATAAATATGGATAAATACAGACGTAAAAGTAAAAAAAAAAATACCATAAAACTGGGAGCCCTAGCAATAAGTCTCAGCGAGGACAGGATGACCAGATGCCCCAATCTCACCTAGATCTCACTTTCCCATTCCTGGACTTTGCTTTTACATAGTAGTGCATTCTCGGAGTTGTTGTTTTGCATTTTTTTAATCGAGCCGATTGGACCAAAACATATGATAAGAAAAATATGTAAAAGCAAAGTCCAGGAATGAAAAATTGTTGTCACAGTAACACAGAACTATCTGCTCACTCTAGGCGAGGAGGATGGCTGGCACAATCTTTTGCAATAGGAACTCTGCAAACCATCTTTTCTCTCTTTTAAGTTGTTTCACAGGTCGAACCACACAAGAAATTAGTGGACTTAAAGAATGACATCATTATAATTTCTATTTGTAAAGGGCAAACATATCACCCAGTAAGGGTTTCAAGGCGCTGGGGGCCGTGGGAGAGATTAAGTGAGCTATTGCCCAGCTGAGCTGAGCTAGTGCTGGTGATCGAACCGCAAGCCTCGCGCTCCGGAGTCAGCCACTCTGGCCTCTGCGCCACACCTCTCCCACACCATTCCTACTCCTGATAGCCCTCAGAATGCTGCGTAGAAGGAATAGTGAGATGCAAAAAGTGGTACGTTCACATTAATTATGGCACTCTCCACTAAGTCCTAACTGGGCAGGCCCAAGGCACCACTCTTCAGAGGGGCGTACGGAACTTTTGCATCAAGGTTATGCAAACAGCAGGGCCCCCTCACTTGCGAACACAAAAGTAGCCCCCCTTCTGCCTCATTTTATTCACCAATAGCAGTAAAGGTGCCAAAAGGGCTGCCTCTGTAGCTGAAGATAAGCAAAAGGACACCTTCACCATAGTACAGATGTCATTCCTACAGGGTACTAGTTGGGGAGTGACGACTACGATTTGGGGCTGCTTATCAAGTTGAGGATATTCGCCATTTCACTGTTCTATTGCGTTAACGGAGATTTGAATTGTGCTGTGTTGCCCCGACCTGCCAACTTCTGAGAACGTTTCACAGTGTGAGAAGGGGGCAGGGCTTTGGGGATGGACTCTGTGCCGAGTTAACTCACCTCCTCCACACCCAAAAACCCCCCAAAGCTTTTGAGGCTGCCGCCAATGTCCTGGGGAGGTTTCAAAACCTGGAATGGAAATTGGCTGTGCAGAGCATCCAAACAATTAGCTGGAAACCTGCACCCGGCGGGGGTTTCCAGTTAATAGTATGCACTCAGTGTAATATCAGCTCGTCACTGGCTTAGCATGTGAAGCGAGCCGATATGATGTGACACAAGGTGGCACCGTTTGCGTTGTAGGCAGCGGTGGCTCCTCCGCAATCGCGGAGGAGCGTCGCCCCACTGGCTCAGAGCCAGCAGCTGAAAATAAAATGATATTTTATTATCGTTTTATTTTTCAGCTGCTGGCTGAGCCAGGGTGTGTAGGGAGGGGCGTGGCCTGGCCATGGCAGATGTGCACTGCTAAGTGCGCATTTCGGTTTGGCTGGCCATCTTAGGCCAGCCAAACAGACATGCGTAGTTAGATTTCTCCAACCCCGCTGTATTGCACAGCCAGGTTGGAGAAACAGCACAGGCTCCCTGTGCCTGAGCAAGCGTTAAACCAGCCTGCTCAGGCCAATTCCCGCACTGCTCTCATCATGCTTGGTAATAGCATGAGAGCAGCACGGTGATTCAATGGGGAGGTTCTGATGCTGTATCAGGAATGCTGGGAGCAGGAAGCAGAGGAGCACCGAGGCGTAAGGCGGACGGCAGCATCAGGTACGTTTTATTTATTATTACCCCCCACGTTCACCCCCGTGCTCCCTCCGAACCACCTCCACCTGCCCTACCACATTTTATTTGTGTTGGCCGCCACTGGTTGTAAGATCTGGTTACCATTAGTATGGCCTTGCAGCACTTAGAGGGTTGAGTACCTTCAAGCCCTAGTCTAGAAGATTCTGACTAGAGTCCATTTTCTATGTGAGTACAATCACCAGTAGTGTGGGTGTGATTAATATGGCTGTAGTGTGTCTTGGTGCATGTAAACGGAGATATTTACCAATTCGAGTGTGATTCGTATGTGCAATACACAGCTTGAGGTATGTGTCTGAGGGACCAAGACTATGGTGTTCTGTAACCATTATGGTTCATAGTGTTGTAAGCTTGTTGGTAAGAATTATAGAATGTTTGAACTGTGTGCACAGTGTTCTTTTTTATGTGTTCTCTTGGAAGTTATCTGTTACCTAGTGTAATGTACTTTGTGCGAACAGAGACTTCATATTACCAGTCACATCTGGATGGATGGTGTGCACATTTGTATGCCATAATTATGTATCATTGTGTGTTATATTTTAGTGATTTGATACCAACTGTTAGCCCTGGCATCTTTGGCATGATTTCCCCAGTCTTTTTTGCCTCTGACCTCCTGTTTTTGACTGTGTGCTGCATTTCGTTTTTGCTGGTTTTAGAACTCTGGGCACTTTACCACTTCTGATCAGTGCTAAACTGCAAGTGCTCCCTGTGTAAATTATGATTGTGATTGGTTATCCATGATTGGCATATTTGATTTACTGATAAGACCCTAGTAAAGTGCACTAGGTGTGCCCAGGGCCTGTAATTCAAATGCTACTAGTGGGCCTGCAGCACTGATTGTGCCACCCACATGAGTAGCCCTGCAACCATGCCTCAGACCTACCACTGCAGTGTCTGTGTGGGCAGTTTTAAACTGCCAGGTCGACCCAAACCTTCACTTTTTTTTACATGTAAACCACCCCTAGGCTAGGCCCATGTTAGCCCCATGGGCTTCGTGCAGTGTATGTGAAAGGTAGACATGTACTGGTGTGTTTTACAAGTCCTGATAGTGAAGTACTGCCAATTTCGTTTTCACTATTGCAAGAACTATCTCTCCCATAGGTTATCATTGGAGCTACCTTGTAACATCTTACAAGTGTAACTTGCAATTGGGAAGCGATAGAGATTTGGAGTTTGGGTTCCCTGAACTCTGAATTTAAAAGTACATCTTTCTGTGAAGCTGGTTTTTAAATTATGTGTTTGAAAATGCCACTTTTAGAAAGTGGGAATTTTCTTGTTTTACCATCCTGTGCCTCTGCCTGCCTGTGGGATCTACGTCTGGTTTAGACTGAAAGTTGGGCTGTTTGTGCATTAACTCTAGAAAGTCACACAAAGGGAGCTGAGGTGTGCCCTGTATATCCTGATGGCCCTTCACCAGGCTGATGGGTCATCCTGAGCTAGAGCGACGGAAGGAGTTCTCACTGACACCTGAAAAGGGCCATGCCTGTCCTCATATAAAGCTGTTTCCACCACCCTATAGTGTGTCTGGAGCCAGGTCAGGGCAAGGCAGGATCTTGTGCACTACAAAGACTATCCTTTGATGTATGCCTACTTCTAAGGCGGAAAGGGGTATAAGTATTGGACCTGTGACCCCACATTTTTAAAACACTTCCGGACTAAGAAGAGATTCTGCCAAGAAGAAGAAGAGCTAGAGAAGCAGTAGGAAGGGAACTGCCACTCTGCTTGTTGCTGTGTTGTGCAGGCCTACTGCTAGCTGTTTCTGTCTTGGAGAGTGAAAGGACTGGACTTTGTTTTCATCATTCTGCTTGCCAAGGTTCTCCAAGGGTTTGTGTGTGCTTGCCTCCTGTTAAGAAGTCTCAGTGCCATCAAAGTCTTCATCTGCAGCCCCTGAACTCCTCTGCAGGGAGTTCTGACCTGCCAAGTGGTGCCAATTCCAGTTCTGAGCCATTGGAGGCGGCTCCTACTGTAAGAAAGGAAGAAGATCCATGTACTGGTCTTAAGTGCTGCCAAAGAATCGACGCAGCACCTGCCGTGTGCCAGAAGATCACTGCAGCCAAAGTCCTGAGCACCGTGCCTCCGACGTCTGAGACACCCGCTCCGACTCCGAAACTGGCCTTGCGGTGCGGCTGAAGTTTCAACGCACCACCTGGACCCCCATTTCTAACACCAACTATATCTAATATCTGAGCTGTATTAGAAGTCTGTGCAGAGTACTGTCTAGTGGGTTGTTTTGTACGCCTGATATTTATCCTTGCTGGGAGCAGACTGCTTGGTGAGCCTGGTGATATCCATCTTTATAGTGTACCTGCACTGTGTTGGATGCATTGCAGCTGTTCAGTCTGTTTCTTGTTGGAAGCATGGTGTAGGTGTTTAGATGTTCTGCCCACACGTCTCTCCTTACCTGGGCAGGATTCACAGTCAGAAAGCTCTCCTACTTCACTGTTTTTCCAGCAGCTACAATTTTCTTGGCCTAGTCATAGCAGCATTCTTGTAACATGTCAATGTAACTAGTCATGTTCTTATGCTCTGATCTGTTGTTCTCTTTGCATTCCAACCTGGAACCCTGATTGCATCAGAGTACCGTTTAGGTTCTGGAGCGTTGGCTTTTTTCAGTTGCCTGCTCTCCTTGGAACCGATTGGTGGCTGATGCAGTAATGGGTCCTTTTGAATAAAAGGATTTTGCTTTTCTACACTACGTGGCTCCAGCAATCTACTGTGGAGTGGTTGTGTGCCTACCACTCTTGTTAACGTGACTCCTACATCTTTTGGTACCAGGAGTGGGGTGATCCATGTCACGGTGCTGTAAGGGACCCATTGACACTACTGAGCCCTGTCATGACGTCAGACTTATCCACTAGTAAACAAGGTTTTATTGCTGACACAGGTGTGTCTTTAACCAGTTTGCTGTGACTTCTGGGTTTCGTTGAAGTTCTTCCTCAACTGCCTTTTTGCCGCGCAACGGAACTTTCTAATGCCAGTTGCCCGTTACCTGGGTTACGTTGCTTGCCCAGAGCGCGCAGTTCATAGTCTCTGTCTCGCAGCTTGCTGCCTAAGACGTCTCCTGCGTGAAGTGTCTTCCGGCCAGCCTCCTGTGATGTCTCGGCCGGTGCAGGTAAGGGCGGAGGGGAAAGGGGGGGGGGGGGATAGGGGTTGGAGTCGACAGACGACAACAAAGGAAAAGAAAATAAAAAACTCCACCCCTCCCACCTCACCGCTCTTACCTGAACCAGCCGCGCCCGCTACGTTCCAGCTTTCATCCAGCCTGCCTCCTGTGACGCAACTAGATGCCGGACTTCAGCTTTACAGTTCACCAGTCTTATTTATTTTGACGCGTCACGCACCCTAAAGGGGCCATAAATCTTTTTCCTGTCGCGGCATTGTTACATACCGACATAAAATGGCCTGGGATCTTCTTTGGGGGTCTGATTCATTTTGTTACCGGTGCTCCCCTGGCAATATCGCCTTATGGGGCAGTTCTTTGTCCTAGTCTATAAGCAACCACGTTGTCCTCGGCTTGGTCCTTGACTGTGGGTAGTAAAGAGGTAACTTTTGTTTTGTGCTCTCCGTGCTGTCTCCTGTCTATAGTGATCTCTTTGTCACTCAGCTTTTTCCAGGAGGTAACTTGTGGTCTGTACTCTTCATCCTGTTGCCTTTCAGTGCCACCCAGCATACATTTTATAGTTTTGGTGCAGTTTGCTTGCTGTTACTATGGGCACTAGTCAAGGGGGTGTACAACCTCCTCCTTTCCTCCAGAAACCCGGCAAACCAGAAATCAAGTGGGGCGAATGGCTGCGCATTTTTGAGAATTATTTAACCGCCACTGATGCCAATGGATATGCTTCTGTCAGGAAAATGGCGTTATTATTTATTCATTTGGGAGTTGCAGGGCAGCATGTGTTTGACAACCTGCCTGTGATTCCGGCACCGCTTGGTGAGGTGGTGCCATGGAATGCATACTTGGAAGGGAAGGAGAGGATCAAAAATCAATATTCTCAAGACTCCAGTGTGCTGCTGGAAAAGTTCAACTTTGCGATGTGCAAACAATCTGCAGAAGAATCAGTGGAAGAGTGCATTGCAACTTTGTGGGTCTTGGCTGCAAAATAGGATTTTGGCAACAATGTTGACATATATATACATGACCAATTTGTGTTTTATTGCTTCTCTAAAAAAAATGCAGGAGAGCCTGTTGACCTGTATGAATCCTTCTTTGGCGGAGACTATTGATGTTGCTAACAGCAATGAGAGGTCCATCGCAACTTCCAAAGTTTTATCTAGTCATGTGGGTCAACCTACGGCCAGTTCTGTGCTGGAGAAGGACTTGGTTTGTACAGTAAACAATAAGTCCAGTAGATTCAGGAAAAGGTCTCAAGGTCAGGTACCCAGAGTTTGTTATCAGTGTGGTTCTCGCAGTCATATTGGTAACAATTCTTTTTGTCCTGCGATTGGAAAAAAGTGTGTGAAGTGTTGCAAGGTGGGACACTTTCAAGGGGTCTGCAAAAGTGTTGCAAGTCCAAATACTGCAAGCAACACTAGTAAAATGAAAATCAGCAATGTTTATACTGAGAATGGGGACTATGAAACTCAAGAAAGTATTACTATGTTCTCAAATGTTTTACTAACAGTAGATATGCCTCTTTTAGCAGAGTCCAGAGAAATCAAACCGATTAAGGGGCCATTATGTGAAGCCATTATTGATGGCAGTGCAATAACTGTCATGTCAGACTCAGGGGTGGCAGTTACAATTTTGGCGGATCACACATTTTTTAGCTTATGGCCCAAGTCCATGGTTTTAGAGTGCCCAGACATCAATCCAAAAAGCATTTGGTGACCAGGACATTGATCTTCTTGTTTTTATTTTGGGTCTTTTCTGGAATACCTAGGGCGATCTACGGTCACCAAGATCTACGTGGCCATTAAGGGCAGAGATATTTTGGGGAGGAAGGATTTGGCTAGATTAGGAATTGTATTGCGCCCTGGTCATAAGGTTCCTTTTGTGTTGGGAGAAGTGCCTGTACCTGATCAGAGTCAGTCTGTCATGATGATAAGTGAGGGTTCAGAAGCTATTCCTCAGTTGGTCTCCACATTTTCGAAGGTCTTCAAGGATGTAGTTGGTTCAGTTCATGGCTCCGAACATGGTATTAAATTAAAGAGGGGAGCATTACCTGTTATACACAAAGTCAGGCCAGGGCCTTTGAGTGTAAGGCAGAATTTGAAGGACCTGTTGGCCAAATTGGTTTCAGAGGGAATCATAGCACCCACAAATTCATCAGTATGGGTATCTCGGATTGTTCTTACCAAGAAGAGATCAGGAGATCTCAGGTTGTGTGTGGACATCAGGTCACTCAATAAGAGTATATTGGTTGATTGTCATCCCCGACCTCATTTACAAGAGATGCTAACTAATGTGAGAAAATCTAAATTCTTTTCCACTATTGACTTGCACTCAGTGTACCATCATATTCCCCTGAGTAAATGTTCCCAAACACTTACCACATTTGTGACTCCATTTGGGGCTTACAAGTATCTATGGTTGCCATTTGGACTCGCATCTGTGGCAAGTGTTTTCTAAAAAATGATGGACACGCTTTTTGGTGACATGATGAACTTTCAGGCTTTCCAGGATGACATATTAGTCTTTACTGAGATGGCCAAAAAGCATATTCAGGTTTTGGATAGAGTGTTTAGTATTATACAGATTAGAGGCATGACTGTGCAAGCTGAGAAATGTAATTTAATAGTCAAAAGGTTTGAATATCTAGGTCATACCATCTCAGGAGAAGGTATCTAGCTGAAACTATGTAACCTGGAAGCCATCAAGAATGCTCCTCTTCCTACAGACACAGATGCATTACGTTTGTTACTGGAGCTCTGCAATTACTATGCCAGATTTGTTCATGGGCATGCCTTATCTGTGCAACCTCTTAGAGCGTTGCTCTAGAAAAGTATGAAGTTCGACTGGGACAACAATGTAAGCAGGGCTTTTGTGGAGATTAAGCAGTTGGTACTTACAGATTCAGCTCTGCAACCTATTGTTCCTTCTGGTGGGTCCTTGATTACAATGGATGCCAGCCTTAGGGGTCTTGGGGCAGTTTTTGGTCAGTTGGTGAAGGGACAGGAGAACACTGTAGCTTTTGCGCCCAGAGCACTCTCAGAAAGTAATTAAAGTACTATTGAGAGGGAGGCTCTGGTGTCTGTGTGGGCAATCCAAAAGTTCAAAACTTACATTTGAGAAACTGCATGTCAGATCTACACTGATCACAAACCCTTGGCGTACCTGTTGGGAGGTAATGGTTTAGGCAAGACATCTGCTCGGTTAGTAAGATTATTATCTAAACTGCAAGAGTATGATTTAGTAGTAAAATACGTACAAGGAGGGAAAAACATGAGAGCTGATTGTCACGCATGCCTTTGCCATATTCGGATGTTGAGAGTGTGGACCACGAGACTGATTGGGTGGTTGTCCTGGTGGATGCCATCTCAGCGTGTGAAGGTATGATTACAGAGAGTGAGTGGAAAACAGCCATGTCGAGAGATAAAGTGTTGTTGCAAGTGTTGCGCTTCATAAGATCTGGCTGGTCCCCTGAAGAAGGTCTCACAGGTGAACTCCGAAGTTTTGGGCAAGTAGCCTTGGAACTATCAGGTGAAATTGATATCTGGATGAGAGGAGGAGTGTTCATTCCACCTACCTAATTGAGAAATAAGATCATTAAAATTGCACACAAAGGCCATATGGGGGTTTCTGCCTCTTGTAAAAAGATAAGGGAGGCATACTGGTGGCCCAGCTTAGACAAACAAGTTTCTACATTTGTGGACAACTGTTTGCATTGTGTTGCTTCTGATAAACACTGGAAAACAGTCACCAAGCCTTTGTTTACCTTCCTTTACCTGGCAAGGCTTAGGATAAACTAGCCTTAGACTTCTCGGGCCATTTAACTTGGTACCTGCAGACAAAAGGTATTTGTTGGTTGCCATAGACTACTTTCCAAATGGATTTATTATTCATTCATGGGAGTTGCTGACTCAGATTCAGGGATCTCTTTCTTGAGCAAGTTGTTTCTAATAGAGGGTTCTCCTTCCAAAATTGTTACTGACAACGGGGTACACTTGGGGCCCGATTCTGATGCGGGTTGGAAAAGCTTCCCGACCGAGGGCCTGATTCTGATGCGGTTAGGAAGGCCTCCTAACGGCATTTGCTCCTTCCAAATCGGATCGGGAACGTGTCTTCCCGACCGAGGACCCAATTCTGATGCGGTTAGGAACAAATGTTCCCATTGAAGTCAATGGGAGTTCAACCAAATCGTATCTGGAAGCATCCGCATGCATCCTACTCCGCCGGTCGGACTTTCCCGATCCGAGTGGGTCGGAAACCATTTCCCAACCGATTCGGTTGGGAAGCTTTTCCAACCCGCATCAGAATCGACCCCTTTGTGTCTAAGAAAATAACTGATTTTATGCAAAATCACAACATTAAACACTCGCAGGTGGCCTTGTATAGTCCGGCTTCCAATGGCCTGGTTGAAAGGGCCAACTGCATCTTGAAGGAGGGTTTCCAGTCTCTGGTTTCAGCCAACATTGATATTTCCCTTTTCCTCCAAGAGAATGTTTAGGCTTATCTCACTACACCTTATTCCACCACAGGTGTGTCCCCTTTTACTCTTCTCAGCGGTAGAGATTCCAGAACCAAACTTATACCTACTTGGCTATCCAACACATATGAAAGACAGCCCAAGTCCTTTGATTTGGCAACCATGCAACTCAGAGTGTTGGGGAAACAGTTATTACAAAAGAAATATTATGACAGTAGTAAACATGTTAATGATGTACAAAGGCATATCTATGATTGGGTGTTGATCAAAAAACCATATAGAGTTTCTAAAGGAGAATCTAAATTCTTATTACCAGTGAAAGCGTTAAGATCTACTAAGGCTTCTTTATTGTTGGAAGGAAAAGGGTGGTGGAACAGGGATAGTGTGGTTCCCATTTTTGCTGCTTATGCTGATATTTTCAGGTGGGTGTATTCCAACAGGGTCAACATGCCTTAGTCAAGCACTATGTTATCCACTTATATTATTAGGGATAGCAAGGTTCCACTTGATAAGAATATCGCTTCATGTGACCGTACTGTCAGCGGTAATCAACTGGAAAGACTCTTGGACCCCACTACTCCTTTGGTTGGAGTTAACAATGAGAAGTTACTTCTAAAATTTCTGATGTGCGTGTGGCTACCATAAGTGACGCCACATTGGGGAAAACAGCACACAAGCAGTGTTGCACTCGTAGTGCACCCACTGTGAAGTTACCAAGACCAGAAAAGTTTGAAGATTTCATTATGTCATAAATGTTATGTTCTATTTTTCCCTCCCTAATGTTTTATTTGAATATGTTTTAGTGCATTTTCTTGTTTTTCTTCCGGTAGGGTGCTTATTGCTTCCTTTTATTGATGGAGACTCCCATTACCATCTTTACCGCTCCATTTTGCATCACATGACCAGCGTACGGAGCCATGCGATTGAGGCTGGGCTTTGACAGATCTAGATGGCAAACATGCCAGTGAAGGCTGTCTGCAGATTCTGCCTAAAGTGAGGCCTCTTTAGACTTCAGCCCTCATGGCCTCTCTCTTTGCAGAGAGCCCAGATTCTGAAAATTATGGAAACTATGTATCATTACAATGTAGGGGCAAGATGGAGGGTATCTCAAAGTTGTAAACCATCTGCAGCTGCAGGGCATTTTCAGCCTGACGAACAAGACCTTAGAATCAACCAGGCAGGATAAGTATGGGTGGTTAAGTTATCAGGGGAAAGTACCAGTGGAGTTGTCAGAATAGTTCGTGGGAGTCAGGCCAGGCTGCCAGGACAGGGAACAAGCTGTGGTTGCTGTGTTTTGGGAAGTACCTAATGAGGTACTAGACATGAACAGCACAATCTTGGTTGCATGGCCCCATCATGAGTTTCTGGCTGGTGGGAGGAAAGGGCCATAGGAGGTTTCGGTCACTATGTAAGTGGGAGAAATAAAAGTCCTCAGAAAGGTGGGCAAATGCATCCTTTTTTGGGTGAAGGTGGTCGAGATGGAAATACTGCAAACTGTCTGCATGATCTGGGCAAAATGGGAAACAGGCTGAGAATCTGGAAATGATGACCACAGGTCGAGCCAGGCAAATGGGAAGGAGTTGAGCTGTGGAAAGTGGATAAAGTTACCTGACGACTCCATGCTACCTGTGGCACAATGGCCCAGTCTTCCACAAATCGTTGGCTTCATTTTTCAAGTATGTCGCCAAGTGTGAACCAAAACTATCACTCCCAAAATTCATTGCATTTTGTCAATTTGTTTTTAAATGTTATTCAAAGTAGGCTCATCTATCTTGTGGTACTGCCCAGGGGAGATCAAGGAAGAGAGTGCATGTGGGATCGGAATTCACAGCAATGAGGCAGGCAAGATGAAGAACTATGGGTGGCAAAAGGATCACCACTTTTTTGGCCGTAAACATAGCAAACTAACAAAGTTGACTAGACTATTTTGGATCTCAAGTGGTGGGATCTCCAAAACCTAGAGTTTTGCCAATTAGAATGGAACCACCTGCAAATACGTGCCTCATAGAATAGCCACTGACTATGATCTTAGACATTCCGCAGATTGTGGGAGTACTGCGACATTCAGTTGTATCTACTTATGAGTTATGCAATGTTTTCCTAACATTTCGCATTTGTGGTGTAAGCGAATGCATTTTAATTGCTTCCTCACCATTTGTACGAAATAATGTAGCATACTTAAGATGACAATACATATGATTTGCGAACTAACCACACAAGCTCTAAAGAACCAGGTTTTAAGTCTTTTCTTGAATTGTAGAAAAGATGGTTTCAGGCGAATATCAATGGAAATACTGTTCCATATCTCGGCTGCTAGTACTCTAAAGGCCCTCTCCCCACTCTTGTTTTTAGACTTAAGAACTGTGTAGAGGGCCATTGTGATCCAGCGGTATACCAACAACAGATACTCCGCTACCATATACTCACCTGGGTCCATAATAATTAATACACAGAAATATAGTAAACCGCTGGAGTGGTTAAATGTTTTATATTCTTCACAATATTCAGGATTAGTTATTTAATTTTCCTAACTAACCTTTTCACTGATCAAAAAGTTCTTTCCTCTGGTCGATGGACCATTAGTTGAACTAGTTGATGGTGATAATTAACATAACCCTTAACTATTCTTTTATTTGAAGTAAATGATCACAGACTCAGGGAGTTTTAAAATCTTTATCTAATTTAAATGCATGTGAACCATCTCAAAATACAGTGCAGTCACCATCATTCTTAGGAGAGAAAATTCAATTGATTAAACATCAAGCATATACTTCGGACTCATACAATAATAATGCTCAGAAAGGGAGAGGACAGAGAGAAAAGATCATCTACAAAATACATGAAATTATATTTACCAAGAATGGTGTGAAAGACCAACCCACTGGCCAAAGGGCTGGTAAGGGTCCCCCAGGATAGGTCAGGAGACAAAGACTTCAGGACAGGATTCAGGACAGGATAGTTGACCTCTCTAGAATACCGACGATTGCGACGCACCCCTCTCTGACACTCTCTTCCTCCTCGAGATTCTTCCGCGATCTTCTGATCTAACCCAATTAAGTTAGGATAGAAAGTAGTTCTTCATCAGCATCTCACAGCATCTCTCCCAGCATCAGCATCTCTCGCGCTCGAACTCAGCATCCCAAACTCTAACTAACTAACTAAAGCTACCTTAATTATACCTTCGTTTTCTTCATGTTCCACCCACTAAAGTTTCAATATCGTAAAAATACGAAATATGATTGGTCAGGCAAGGGGGAAGCTCCATCACACCATGCTTACATGTCATCAAATCTGTTCAACTATTGTTCGTAAACCCATCCCCTTTATTTTTATTCATGCATTGAGTTCCCATACATATCCACACTTTATTTTGCAACATTATTATAAGTTCATGAATAAGAGTCCGCTTCGCTGAACTCTTCACCCTCCGTTCTCAGGGCACATCATTTGCGACCTTGGCTCCTGTTCAACATTCGTGTCATCCTTCCGGGTTAACTTTCAGTGGACATGCGCAGTCTTTGAATTACTCAGCTCAATTCAGCTATGCGTGAGAGGCCCAAATGCGCACTAATAATAAAGTCAGAAAGACAAATATTAATTTCACAAATAAATGGTCACACTATATACCTCCCACCTCTACTCTATTTCCCTTTTCTTATTAATACTTTCCCCGCATTAGCATTAGTAAAATAGCTCGTTTTCGTTTCAGCTAAGCAGATGCCATGCACGCGAGTCTTCAAAACTCCATTTTAGTGTCTTCTGCTCATGCGGTAGAATTTCCCTCCAAGCATTACCTCGTCATACTGCGTAGATGCAGTTGACGCATGCGCACAACAGTTTTCCCGTTTAAAGCGGTATTAGTCCGTCTTCATTTGTTATCCGCATTAGTACACACATAAGCAAGCTTCGCTAACCCGCGTGTTCATGTGGTGTGTATTAATTATTCACAAAACATGGTTAGTAATTTGTTAATGAATTAAATGAGAGAATTGCCTCCAAGCAAGTCTCTTTCTTACGAGACCTTGCTCCATCAATCCCCTCTTTGATGGCATTTTGAGCCATCACAAAATTACCCATCCCTTCCCAGATGCCAACTTTAGTACATCTCAGTTTTCTCCTTTTTCTTTCATCATTTCGTCAGTTACTTCTTTTCCTTCTAAATCTTTCATCTTTTTGTATAGTTTTCCTTTCATTTCTTCTAACTGAATTTCTTCATATTCTCTCTTTCGTTTCTTTCCTTTTCCTTCCCTTTCTGCATGTATCCTTCTCTTTCCCTTGCTTCTGCAACTTTTACATATGATCATTACTGTCATTACTATTGTCATTATCACAACTACTGGTAATAATATTTGACCTAGAAAACTCTTTCCAAAATTAGTAAACCAATTCCCTATTGATGTTATACTCTTTGTTAGTCTTCCCCATACACTGTCAACCTCCAGTTGGGTCAAGTCATTATGCATTCTTTTAATGTTTCCGATATACCCTTTAATTTCCTTACTTTTGTCCGGAATATAAGTGCAGCAATGTTGAATTTTCAACATACCACAGACTCCGCCCTCTTTTGCCAATAAAATATCAAGAGCAAGACGATTTTGTAAAACCATAGACCTTATTGCAACCATCTCTGTATTAATCATTAAGAATCCTCCTGCAGTATCTGTAGAAAGACGATCAACTATGGTTGATAATTTGCAAATTTTACGCGAATTTAGAATGGTTCCAACTGAGGGTATCAATGCACCTACTATTTCAGAAAAACTTCTTCTCCGTGTTAGTCCATTAGATTTTCCATTGATTCCATTGATTCTGTCCACATGGTAGATTTTTGGAAAAACTATTCCAAAATAACAGCTCCCGTACCATCTTGCAGGTAACCTATAATAGGCATTATTCCCGCATACATAATAAACTCCTGGAAATACAGGATCAGTTCCCCCTTTTAGTCCCCACCCTCCTAGAATTAGGAAGTTGTGTTCACACTCACTGGAACCAATGAAATTGTTATTATAATCTGTCTTTAATCTATGGAGGCAGAATTTTCCCTTTTTCACAAAGTCTAGGGACATCGCAGCATGAGCTTCGCCTTTTGCATAAATTCCCTGTTTCTCAGCCCATGGAGGTACATGGGATTTCTGTTCAGCAGCTTTCTTTGTTAAATCCTGTCTCCTTTCTTCTACTAAATTCAAAAACTCTTTTTCTTCTTCACGTAATATACATGTTAAGTTATCCCTGTGTGCCTGAGCTATATCTATTGAACTCATTGTTAAGAAAAATTCACCCATGAACTGTGCATTTTTACTACTCAATACTGGATTCATATTCTTTCTAATAGGCAGTTCTGAAAATACTACATCTAAGTTTGAATAAAAATACTGAAGTTTCCCTGTTTCGTAAAATAAACTTGATAAAACACTACATGATACTCCATATGTTAAAGGTATATGGTGATACGTCACCCCTTCTGACACTGATGAGGGTAACTTCATACAAACATAACAATTACTAATCTCCATTGTATTAACGTACTGAAATAACAATTTAGTAAACACATTTAAAGATGAATCATTGTCTGATTCATTATGATAATTTATCTCATCTTCTACCCCTATTTCTATTTTAGTTCCCTTTATTCTATCTACTTTCTCATTAATAATTGTATTATTCTTGTTACTTGTTTCCATCAACAAAGGTACTCCTATTGTTAGAAATAACCATACTAATACTACTAATAAAATACTACATAAGCAAAATCTTAAACATTTTCTTTTTAAACTTCATTTCGGTCTTTCAGTGACTCCAACTTCCGCCATTTTAATCTGAGAAAATTTCTTTTCTCTTTTTCTTTCTTTCTCTGTCTAAATTTTAATTTTATTTTAAGGAGGTCTTAATTTGCTTTCATCAATCTGTGCAACATGAACTCTTTCTGATTCTTCACGTAAATCTAAGTTTTCAAATTCTTCTAGTATAACATAGGTCCACTCAGGGGCCTTGTATTTTCTGTTCAGAATTCTCATTCTTGGACTTCTTCGTGTAAGTTTTACTAGGGTTTGTTTAGATTGTTTCTGACTCGTAACTTCATTTACTTGCTCTGGTTTCTTTTCAGATTTTCTTAGGTAATATTTTAGTTTCTTCACTCCTTCTGGCCAATTAGCTCCTTTTCTAACTCTTTTGACCTGAACTGCACTTTCACCTTCTCTGTCTCCTTCTAAAGTTCTTTTATTTTCACTTAATCTGGGCACAATCTGTCCTTGTTCTTCTTCCCTTTCTAATTGTCTTTGTTCTGTATTTTCTGTATTTGGACCTTCCTCTACTTGCACCTGTTCAGGTCTTATTATAGTTTGTTCTTCTGCCTGAACTTGTTCTTCTAGATCTACCTGATCCTGTTCAGGTCTTATTTCAGTTTGTTCTTCTTCTGCCTGAACTTGTTCTTCTTGATCTATCTTTCCCTGCTCAGGTTTCTGAATGTCTTTCTTTATTTCTACCTGAGTGTGTTCTTCTTTCCCTGTCTTTTCCTCTCTACCTTCCTGTCTCTTTAATTCAGTTGTTCTTCTTGTTTCGACAGCAGCATTAGGTATTTCAATTACTGGTATCCACTCTTCCTAACTTGTACTTGGCTGTTCGTCATATAATTGTCTTTCAGAATCTACTGCTCTAGATTCTTCAGCTTCACAGCTTTCAACTTCTGACGTCTCAGCTTGTTCAGTCAGTGGCTGCTCTTGTTGTTCAGATGGGCTCGGAACTCTTCTGGTATGACTAGCATGAATCCAATTGGGTAAACCTGCAGACTTCACTGCTGTGGTAGTGACTAGTATGACTTGACGTGGTTTATCCCACCTGGGTGCTAGGCACGACTTCCTTGCGTGTTTCTTCACTAACACCCAATCTCCAGGATTCAAATCATGTGCTTGGTCTGGCTGCCTTTCAACTGCGTCTTCTCCAACCTGATGAGAGACAGAACGCATCATTTCACCCAATCCTTTGCAATAGTCCAATACCAGATCATCAGTTATATTCATTAATTTATTTCCAGGAATAAATGCTTGTCTCATTGCCCTTCCCATGAGTACCTCATGTGGACTCAATCCTGTTTTTCTGTCAGGAATACTTCTGAGACCCATCAGTACAAGAGGCAATGCATCTGGCCATTTCAGCATTGTGGATGCACACACCTTCCCTAATCTTGATTTGATTGTGCCATTTAGCTGTTCAACTATTCCAGAAGCCTCTAGACGATAAGCACAGTGCAGTTTTTGTTCAATGTTAAATGCAGAACAGATTAATCGAATTATCTCATTATTAAAATGAGGTTCCCTATCTGATTCCAAAGTGACTGGAAAACCGAAACGAGGTATCAACTCCCTCAATAGTAGTTTAGCAACTGTAAGACTGTTGTTTCTTCTAGTGGGGTATGCCTCTACCCATCTCGAGAACAGGCACACTATGACAAGTACATACTTCAATCCATTGCAAGGAGGCAACTCAATGAAGTCTAACTGCAATCTGGTGAAGGGTCCTTCTGCCTTTCCAATCTTTCCCCAACTGACCACTGTCTTGCTGCCTGGGTTTTGCTGCTGACAGATTAAGCATCTTTGGCAAAGACTCTCTGCGACTACCCTAAACTTCGGATTGTACCAACTCTGTCTGAATAATCTGATCATCGAATCCCTACCAATGTGAGTTGTCCCATGGTATACTCTTGCCATTTGAGAGAACAGACAATCTGGCATGACTGGTCTGCCATCTAAGTACACCCACACTGCATCTTCTGTCCTTTTTGTACAAGCTGATTTTATCCAGATTTCCTTTTCTTTTTCCTCAACTTCTTCCTGCAACTGTCTGACCTCATCCCATGTTTCTGGAACTGAGAAAAACATAAGTTGGCAGCTGGTTTCACTCGTTTCAATTTTTCTGTTAATTGACATTGTATTTCTTGCACAGTATCGAGCAATTTGGTCTGCATATTTATTACCAGCCATCACATAGTCATTTCCTGACTGATGTGCAGCGCATTTAACAACTGCTACTTCTTTTGGCAATTGTAATGCTTCCAACAAATCCTTTAAATTTTTACTGTTTCTAATAGGAGATCCTGAAGAAGTCAGAAATCCCCTCTGCATCCAGAGTTGGCCAAAGTCATGCACAACCCCGAAACCATATTGACTGTCCGTAAATATGGTTATTCTCCAATTTTTCCCCTTTTTGCATGCCTTTGTTAAGACCACCAATTCGGCTACTTGTGCAGACTTGACTCCCGGTAAACAGGATGCTTCAACTACCCCTGTTATCTTACATACGGCATATGCCGCACTTAATCCTCCTCCTTCTGTTCTTAGACATGAGCCATCCACGAATAATTCATGATCAGATTCCTTCAATGGTGTTTCTTTTATGTCTGGGCGGGGCTTAGTACACAATTCAGTACATCCAGACAATCATGATCAATCTCATCTTTCACTTCTTCACAACATGGATCTGGCAATAATGTGGCAGGATTCATTATCGTACATCTTATCACTATCACATTTTCTGCTCCCAAAATCACTCTTTCATACTTAGTCAGCCGACTAGGAGTGAGATGTTGTGTTCTCGTTCTTGTCAAAAGAATCTCAACTGAGTGTGGAACGTAGACTTTTACAGGATGTCCCATCACTATCGACTCACTTTGCTCTAGACTCATACAAGTAGCAGCTACTGCTTTTAAGCAGCCAGGTAAGGCTGAGGCCACTGGATCCAAGGTGGCAGAGAAATACGCCACTGGACGTCGGCTCAGTCCATGTCTCTGTGTTAAAACTGAAAGTGCACAATTTTCTCTCTCACAACAAAACAACGCAAATTCTTTTGAATAATCAGGCATGCCCGAGGCAGGGGCCTCACATAGACAGTTTCATAATTTCACAAAGGCTTCCAAACATTCATCATTCCAATCAATTGGATCTTTCGCTCTTTTCCGAGTTAATTGTATCAATGGCTTTGCTAGCATGGAGAAGCTATTAATCCACTGCCTACAGTACCCAACCACTCCCAGAAACATTCTCATCTCCTTCTGTGTCTGAGGTAGTTGCATTTCTTTGATTATTTTTATTCCTTCCGGTGTCACTTTTCTAACTCCTCTTTCTATTTTATGCCCTAAATATCTAACTTCTTGTTGACAGAACTGCAATTTTTCTGGAGACACCTGGTGTCCTCCTTCGGCCAAATGGTTCAGTAATGCAATTGTGTCGGTGACACAATCTTCTCGTGTTTTTGATGCCACTAATAGGTCATCAATGTACTGAACCAGAACTGATTTCCCGGGCATAACTAATGACTCCAGACACTTTTTCAGTATCTGATTGAAAATTGAGGGTCTCTCGGTGTACCCTTGAAGAACTCGGCACCTGCCAAAATACGATCCTCAAACCGAAAGGCGAAAAGATACTGGCTGTCTGGGTGCAAAGGAATAGAAAAGAATGCTTGGCACAAATCAATTACTGTAAACCAACCTGCATTCCAGGGTACCTGATAAAGGATCACTGCTGGATTTGGCACTACTGGGCAACAAGGTACTACAATTTTATTGATTTTTCTCAAATCCTGCACTATCCTGTATTTTCCGCTAGGCTTTTTAAGTCCCATTATTGGCAAATTACAAGGACTACCCATTATCTCTTTTAAAATGCCTTGTTTAATCATTCGGTCAATTTCTGGAGCAATTCCTGCTTTCACTTCTGGACTCATTTTGTACTGTAGTGTGTTTGGATAAACTGCACCTTCTTTCAACCTCACTTTAACTGGATCTACATTTGACATCAGCCCAATATCCTTTCCTGTAAAATCACACACTTCTGGATTCACTGTGGTTCTCAATTCTTCCGGCAATTCACTTTCAGTTATCAATGAAAACATCTCATCTACTTCTGTACCTTGCTTAGCTAGCATCATATTGTATATAACTTCTTCATCAGGGGTTTGGAAAGCAACACCATCTGGTGTACAGTAGATAGTGCAGTTCATTTTGCACAGTAGATCTCTTCCCAACAGATTTACTGGACTGGAATCGCAAACTACAAACCTATGCATATCTTTAAAATTTCCGATATGTACCTCCATTGGTTTTGTGATTGGGGTTCTAATCTGTTGATTTGACACTCCTACAACTTGGATAGATTCTCCCGAGAGGGGTAGGTTTGGGATGTCAGCTGTTCTCACAGTAGACCGGGTAGCACCAGTATCCAATAGAAAAGTGATATCATTACCTTCCACTTTCCCATCAACAAATGGACCTGACTGATCTACCGGCAAGGATGCGCCAAGCACGCACTCCTCTTCCTCCCCCCTCAGGTACCGTCATTGCACGTAGGCCGAATTTTCTTCATCATTCTGCAAAAAATACTGTGTAACCACTCTGTTATTCTTACCACTTTCTCCGTGAAATCCGGTGTTCGCACTGTACTTTTGAGGGTTCACAAAGTTTGGCATAGGAGCTGGTGGCACCTGATACTGTGGAGTAACTACCTGCTGCGGCTGATTCATAAGTACTTCATTCTGCATCTGTGGAATTAAATTTTGGTTTGGCCCATTATTATTATTCTGAATATTCTTACACTCGTTCTTCCAATGTCCAAGCTTTCCGCACGCATGACAAGGAAACTTCTTCTTTGCTTCCTCTCTATTCATTCGTCCTCTTACTTTACCACCATTCGCCGCTTGATCATTCTGACTCTGCTCTTTCATCTGATTATCAGTCTGAGTATTTAATTTATTCTCCTGCTGTTCTGCTACTTTTACTTGTGCCCACATCATTTTCTCTTTTAGCTTTATACGCCTTGCCTCAATGTCGTCTCCACAATACTTAACATATTTCAAAATCTCATCAACCGTCTTACTTTGCCAGCACAACATGTGCTGCTGAATCATCTGGCTAATCTCCGGTTTCAAACCATACACAAACCGATATACAAAATGTCCCATATCCTTATCACCAATGTTCTCAAAACCACTATACTGTTTAAATACTTGTAACAACCTCTCATAATATGCATGTACGGACTCATTTGGCTCTTGAGTTGTTCTATCTATTTTTACCCAATGTGTTTCTTTAGGAGGGATTTTCCCTTTCAGGAAAGTAATTACTTGATGATATTTCTTCATCACCTCCTCTGAGGGTGCTCCTGTCTTTGAGTCTCTGGCATACTCCTCATTTAGCCAATGAATTGTGTTCTTACACTCTGTCCATAAATCAGCAGGTACCACAATATCAAACAAACCATCCAGATCCTTCAACAAAACCTTTGAAACCTTCACAAATCTTTCCACCTGTTTATACCATTCAACTGGTTTTTCTCTCAATCTGGGGAAATCATTCGTAAATGACAAAATATCCTGTCTACTCCAAGGGACATGAACATATCCACCACCAGGAACTTCTCTCATTGGACACATTTTCTCAACCTTATCTGATTCTCTCACTGGAAATGCAGCTGATGCTTCATTTGCTTGTACCTCCTCTTTCTTTCTTATCCACCTAATTCTCCATTTGTCAATGTCTCCCCATTTTCTCAAAATATTCATCAACTCTTTTATCTGTAGTCCATTACCAGAAGCATTTGCACTTTCTAAATCTTTGTCAGTAAAAGCCACTCTATATGGTTTCTGCAATAATTTCGATTTCCCTATATCTATTCCAATCTCTGAAGCAACTTCTGTTAATCTCTCATGAAATACTCTTGCTCTTCTGGTTATACTCTTACATAAGAATAACAACTCCTCATCATTATAAACGCTCAGCCTTTCTATGCTCACATTGCCAGTTATCATTTCTTCCAACTCTACTTTCAATCTACTGATAGCTAGAATCTTTGGTTGTGGGTTTCGATTGTCTATTTCCTGTGCCCATTTCTCGAAATCTTCAGGGGTAACTGCTGTTGAACCTCCAGTTCCTATAGGAACCAAAGATCTCTTTTCTCTCAAATTTGGTGGTATAACTCTCTTCGGAGTTTCTGTTAATTGTTCAACATTCGGGAGATCCATTAATGAAATAACTGATTCACTTTCACTGGCCTGATCATCCGTAATTATTACTTCTCTTCTGGCACTATTTAACGGAATTGTCACAGTTTGAGGTTTCTGGCAAGTCTTTTTTTCTCCATATAATGGGATTACAGGACCAATGGTCACTGGTACTGTCAAAGCTTCGGCATTTAAATTCAATTGGCTTACTTTCTGAACTAATTCTTCTCTTGTTTTATTTAAAACTTCTCTCTCATTATCCAGCAACACCCTATTAAGTGACGCATCATGTAAAATTTGTGGGGTTAAAGGCATTCCAATCACTGGTGCACTCGGGGTATCCTTACTAGGTGCTTCTTGGTACTGATGGAGCAGGGGAAACAAAATAATTTTGTACCCCTTGGAAGTTAATGACCTCATAATGATTAATGATACTAACCGTTTGAAACGCATGAACTAACCAACAAATGCAAACCCTTTATTAAACAGTACACGTGGGCAACATGCTGATTTGTGCAAAATCTAATTTATTTACAAATGTGAAGCTAATTAACGAAAGTATTGTGATGTGTGTAGTAATTAGAGTGAATTACATGATTTGTGTTGCGTAATAGAATTGTATTGTGGCAAAGAATGCAGATAGTAAGAAAAATGGCTTTAAATGTCGCATCTGCTAGGTAATATCTAACACGGGTCTTTAGAATGGCGGGTGGTAAACAGAAAGGCGTATTTTCCATATTTTAATTTCTATTGTGTTTGTTTTATATTAGTTTCGTTCGGGCCTGCTAGGACATGCTTCTAAAATGGCCGCTGGAAAGGACGAGATCGCGTGCATTGAATAAAATGGCCCCTGCGCAGACGCAGAATGAATGCTCCAGTCACGTGTATGCGGCCTGTGCCCGGAGTGAGAGATGTCAAGGCCAATCTGATCTGCAACGAGGAGCGTGCCAAGTGTTCAGCATATATGCCTGGGAACGGATGGGAAAGAACCGAGTGACAATGGATGAACTAATGTGTGACCATCAAAGATCGTTACAAAATGGATTAACAAATTGGACTACTTTTGACACTGCGATCATGAGACTTATTGTGTGCTTTATTGTCCCCAAACCAGTTCGAACAAGGAGGGCGATGAGGTGACCATCACCACCCCTCCAATGGACCAATTAGCGTGATTCTTGCCCCTAAAGATTGCAACTTTTAAGTGTAGAGAGCCAGAAAATAGGGTATAAGAGAGTCTGCTCTTACGTTGTGAAAATTCCAGCTTGCTTTTCATTTTTCCACCTTGATGCTACGAGAGACTCTGTCATTTTTGGACTTTGAACTTTGACTAGGGAAGGAACAAGACCGTTGAGGGAATTTTGCCCGGGAGGATTGCGTCCGAGGAGGTTAGCGGGACAGTCAGTCAGTTTGGGAGTCCTATCCTGTGATCTGCGGTTTATCTTCCTTTGGTGAACCATTCTTGTCATCGCCCCATGGCCGAGGGTAATGCATAATTTCTCATTTTTCCTAAAAATCTTTCTTAAAATGTTTATTGATATTTCTAAATGTTTTACTTAATAAAGAGTTTTACTTATTTGCTCAAAGAATTTTAGATAAAATCATATTCTAACTCTAAAATGAGTCTGTGGTTCTTTAATAAATTTATGAATAATAAATGTTAAAGGTTTTAATAGTGATTGAGCTGGTCTTGATCACCATCAACTAATTCTACTAGTTGGTCCATCGACCGAATAGCGGAGTATCTTGATGTTTAGAACCGACAGGATCCAAGGATAATGTATATAATGTATAGATTATTATTCTGTCAAATTTAACAAGGTATCCCGCTTGTCCAGCAACTCATTTCTCCTTGGGTGTATAATCCAGAGATTGAATGAATGTATGTATGCGGTGTCATGGGCCCCACCGACATAAGTTTTTAAGTGATAAAGGTTGCGTAAGTGTTTCCTCTGGATTGATGACATAAGGAGAAATTTATATTAGCCGCGCTGGATCAGATTTCTTGGTAGCAGAGTTATGGTTTCTATCGATTAGTTTGGTGATTATTGATTATTGATTTATTCATGTCTAACACTTTATGTTGAGTCTGTATTACGTTATGTGTAAGTTGGAATTTTGAAGCTTCCGGGAAGTAGGAAGTGACATGTGTGGCAAGAGAAGTCACACGGAATTGTGCATTGTCTGATTTCAAATTGGTGATAACACAGGACTGTGTTATGTTAGGGAAATTTCACGCATGAATTGCATTTGAGTAAAATAGCAAAAGGTTTTCTTGTGAAACTTTGGCCTTAATTCTCAGGAGCAGTATAGTCCCCACATGTGTTTTAACCCCAGAGAAACGGGTTTACCTCTTGCTTGAGAGAAGGGTAAGGTAGAGAGAAGTTCTACACTTATCGAACGAAACAGTATTCTTGTAAGTGAGAATAAACTATCTCTTTTGTTTAGAGAAAACAGACAATGGTAATGTGTTTTACGTTGTAACTAATCGATTAAGTCAAAAAGAAAAAGTTAAGAAAAGTGCCGTTAAGTTTTTGTAAAGGAGGGGTCAGCAGAAACAGGAGTGGAGCTGACGTCAACAAAAACCGCGCTGGTATTGGCCAGTTGTGGAAAAATGAAGAGCTTTCTGATTGGTGCGTTAGTGTGAGACGCGCTGGTATTGGTTAGTGTGAGAATTACGTAAAGCTTTCGGATTGGTGCGTTGGTGTGAGACGCGCTGGGATAGGTCCAAATAGCCGAGCAGTAGAAAAAACAGAGTGGTGAAGAATTGGGTGTATTTGTTTTGGGAAAAAGAACAGTGAAATATGGCTTATTATGAGTATGGTAGAGAGAAACCGTCATGGTTTGCGAAGCTTAAAAACTTTTTCAAGAAAGACAAGAAGGTTGTGACTACGGAAGGAGAAGTACTTCCTCCGCCGAAAACGCCAGCATCTCATATGATGTTGAAATATGGCTATCATACCTGCATTTGGTTGGAAAATTGGGCGAAATATACCCAAGGCGATGGAGTATTGGCATTTCCAGAAAATGGTTAGTTTAGCACAGCTGTACTTCGAAATTTGAGAGAAAAGATGATGAAACTTGAACCTAGACCGACACAGTTCGAAGCCTTAGGTGAATGGGAAGATGAGATGTATGAAAGGGAAAGACACAGAGGTGCAAAGAGTTATAGTTTAGTTCATGGAAGAGTATGGGGATTGAATCATGAAGACAGGATGAGACGATGGCGGTATGCTAACTTGACGGATGGTTTGTTTCCTGTCAGAACAGTTGAAGACCTTGCAGGGAAAAAGTGTACGGAGAAAAGGAAGCATGCAGTAACAGAGAGGTATGGGTATGGAGTTAGCGACACAGAGGATGAGTTGCTGGAGGACATTTTAAATAGAAGACCTCCTCCATATCAACAGAATTCTGCAGTGGTGACACCAAATGCACCGCCAATGAGGACTGTAATAAATCAAAGTCCCGAACAAATGTCTGAAATAAATAGTCCATTTAATAAACTAGAAACACCACAGACTGTGAAACATGATAATGGTAATACAGCTGAATTAGCCAGAACCACAAGAGAGTTGACTGAAAAGATAAGAGAACTGACAAAGAATATGGAAGCTGTGACTGTGCCAGTAACTATAGGGCCAGTAATCCCAGTATTTGAAAATCAAAAGATGGATGAACACTCCTTAACAATTCCATTAAATTCCAGTATGCAAAGAGTAAGAGAAGGGATGATTCCAGAAAATAGAGAGAAAGAAGATTCTGTTGGTCCTTTTAGGTCAAGTCCACCTGTAAATTTGACAATTAATGAGAGTCAGATAAATAGGATTCCTATGGGAGCCGAGTCAGCAACTGAAACCCCAGAGAGAAGTGCAAGTTGGGCAGAAATAAACAAAACCCCTGTGGGTCCGACTGCAGAGGAATTAAATGATTGGGTGAGGAGCTTGCAGAAAAAGGATGCAGAACCACAACTGTTGGATGTGGTCAGATTAAAGATAGATATGGAAGAATTGATTTTAGGGACTATTGGTACAGATCGATTGAAATCCTATCAAGATGATGAATTAATGTTTATGTGTAAAAGCGTCACTTGGAGAGCTAGGAAAATTGGAAGAAACAGCGAACGAACTAGGAGTAGAATTTGGAAAAATTAGAGGATTGCTGAAACCGTACAGGGTAGATTTTAGAGAAAAGGACATAGAAAATCTGAACACTTCAGGACGACTAACACAGATAAAAGAACTGATTGTGTTACTGAGAAAATGGGGAGATGTAGACAAATGGAGAAGTAGGTGGATAAGAAGAAAAGAGGGAACAACGGATAAAGCATCATTGGCTTTTCCAGTAAAAGAGAAAGAACTAACGGCAATGGAGTGTCCAATGAGAGAAACTCCAGGAGGAAGTTATGTGCATGTCCCATGGTCCAGACAAGATATATTGTCATTTACAAATGATTTTCCAAGATTGAGAGAGAAACCTGTAGAATGGTATAGACAGGTAGAAAGGTTTGTAAAAGTTTCAAAAGTGTTGTGGGAAGATTTGGATGGACTGTTTCAGATTGTTGTTCCAGCAGATTTATGGACAAAAGAAACAGACTGGGTAAAGATTGATAGAACAACTCAGGAGAGTAAGGAATCTGTACATGCCTACTACGAGAGACTGCTTTTGGTCTTTAAACAGTGTAGTGGATATGAGAATTTGAGTGAAAAAGACATGAGTCATTTTGTGTATAGATTCGTGTATGGCTTGAGACCTGAGATAAGTGAAATGATTAAGCAGCATATGTTGTGTTGGCAGAATAGCACAGTAGATGAGGTATTACGGTATGCAAAATACTGGAGTGACGATATTGAGTGTAGACAGCGTAAACTCAAGGAAAAGGCAATGTGGGCACAAGTAAAGGTTGCAGAAAAGCAAGAAGCTCAGATGAATAATCAGTCTAGTGATGCAGGACAGACCAAGTCCAAACCAAATATTGGTAAGGGAAAAGGTCAGATGAGTATCGAAGAGGCTAAAAAGAAATGGCCATGTCATAATTGCAGAAAATTAGGGCACTGGAGAAACGAGTGTAAATTTCCTCCGAAAGTTAATGCAGAAAATCAATCATTGAATCCACAGGTGCAGAATGAGGTGAGTTACCAACAGCTGCAACAGCCGCAGGTAGTTACTCAACAGTGTCAGGTGCCGCAACCACCTCTTCCAAAGAGTGTAAATCCTCAAAGATACAGTGCAGAGGCAGGATTCTACGGAGGAGAGCAGGTAACAAAATTGCCGCGCGCAGCTGCAGTTTCGCAGTATTGGTTACGGCAGGATGGAGATGAATCGGATGAAAGTTTATGACGGTGCCTAGGAGAGGAAGAAGAGTGCGTGCTTTGCGCAACTCTAGAGGTAGATCAGTCAGGTCCATTTGTGGATGGAAAAGTGAATGGTGTAAATGTTACATTCCTTGTGGACACTGGTGCTACCCGTTCTACTGTTAGATCAGTGGAAATTCCAAACCTTCCTCTCTCAGGAGAATATATCCAAGTTGTAGGTGTTTCGAACAGGCAGATTAAAACCCCTCTTACAAAACCAATAGAGGTGGAAATCGGACCATTCAAAGAGATGCATCGCTTTGTGGTGTGTGATTGTAGTCCTGTAAATTTATTAGGACGCGATCTGCTTTGCAAAATGAATTGTACCAACTATTGTACCCCAGATGGTATTGCCTCCCAGACACCAGATGAGGATGTTCTGTATAAAATGACAATGGCAGAACTAGAACCAGGAGTGAATGATATGTTTCCTGTGTTTGATGCAGAGAAAATCCCTATTGAATTGAAAGGAATAGTCAGGTCTGATGTGTGGGATTTCACAGGCGAAGATATTGGATTGATGAGAGGAGTTGATCCTGTAAAGATTACTGTAAGAGAAGGAACGAATTACCCAAATACCCCGCAGTACAAGTTAACGCCAGAAATTATTGAAGGAATAACACCTGTAATTAATAAGATGATTGAACAAGGGATTTTGAGAGAAATAATGAGCAGCCACGTAATTCTCCTATAATGGGATTGAAAAAGCCAAATGGAACATATAGGATAGTACAAGATTTGAGGAAGGTAAACAAAATTGTTATTCCTTGCTGCCCAATTGTGCCAAACCCTGCTGTAATACTGTATCAAATTCTACATGATGCAGAATGGTACACAGTTATTGATTTGTGCCATGCATTCTTTTCTATTCCATTGCACCCTGACAGCCAGCCATTATTTGCGTTCCGGTTCGGAGAGCGTATTTTGGCATGGTGCCGAATTCCTCAAGGGTATACAGAAAGTCCTTCAATTTTTAATCAGATTCTGAAGAAATCCTTAGAAGATTTAAAAATGCCTGAAAAATCTGTGATGGTCCAATATATTGATGACCTATTAGTGGCATCAAAGACCAGAGAAGCATGTGTTACGGACACAATTGCTTTATTGAATCATTTGGCAGAAGGAGGACATAAGGTGTCCCCATCAAAACTGCAATTTTGTCAACAGGAAGTACAGTACCTAGGTCATAAGATTGATAAAGGGATGCGAAAAGTGACAACAGAAAGGATAAGGATTATCAAAGGAATAAGAGCCCCAATGACAGAAAGAGAGGTGAGAAAGTTCCTTGGAATGGTTGGTTATTGCCGACAGTGGATAAGTGGATTTTCATTGATTGCAAAACCTTTACAGCGATTGACAAAGAGGGATGTCAAAGATCCGATTGAATTGGATGAGGAGGAAATGAAGGCTTTCGAGGAACTGAAAACAAGTTTGTGTGAGGCACCAGCATTGGGAATGCCTGATTATGAAAAAGAATTTGAGCTGTATTGTAGCGAGAGAGACGGATGTGCACTTTCAGTATTAGTGCAAAGGCATGGAAAAATGAAACGACCAATAGCCTATTTTTCAGCTGTTTTAGACCCGGTAGCAAAAGCGTTGCCTGGATGTCTGAAAGCAGTAGCTGCTACTTGTGTGAGTCTGGAACAGAGTGAAGGCATTGTGATGGGATATCCTTTGAGAGTATATGTCCCACACTCTGTCGAAATCCTTCTGACCCAAACAAAAACCCAATTCATGACACATAGGTGGCTGACTAGGTATGAAAAAGTGATCTTGGGTGCAGACAATGTAACCATTGTAAGATTCACAAGTGTGAATCCTTCCACTTCACTGCCAGATGAAGTAAATGCAGAAGTCAAAGATGATGTTGATCATAAGTGTTTGGATGTGCTTGAATTTTGCACAAAACCTCGCCCTGATATCAGGGATGAACCCTTAAAAGAGTCAGATTATGTGATGTTTGTGGACGGGTCATGCCTGAGAACAAGTGAAGGAGTTTTAAGTGCTGCGTATGCTGTGTGTACGGTGGCAACCATAATGGAAGCATCCTGTTTGAGAGGAATACGTTCAGCCCAAGTTGCTGAACTGATTGCTCTGATTCGAGCGTGCAAACTGGGAAAGAATTTCCGAATTACGGTGATCACAGATAGCCAGTATGGCTTCGGAGTGGTCCACGATTTTGGACAGATCTGGTCCCAGAGGGGATTCCTGACTTCTGCAGGATCTCCTATTAGGAATGGTGAGTTTGTGAAGAAGTTGCTTGAGGCGATACAGCTGCCTAAACAGATTGCAGTGGTAAAATGCGCTGCTCACAAAAACGGAACCGATTACATTACAGTGGGTAACAAATTCGCTGACGAATTAGCTCAATATTGTGCCAGAAATATGACCTCAATGAATCGGAGAAGGGAAAAAGAGAATGTTTCATGTCCCTTGCTGTTTACTAACACAGTTGAAACCTGGGATGAGGTAAAACAATTGCAGGAAGAAGCAGGTGATGAGGAAAAAGATGGTTGGATAAAAGCAGGTTGCAGACAAAGAGAGGAAGATGAAGTCTGGGTTTACAGATATGAAAGACCGGTTATGCCTGATAGCATGATCTCTAACATGGCATGGATGTACCATGGACAGGCACACATTGGTAGGGATGCCATGATCAGACTTTTCAGACAGACCTGGTACAACCCAAAATTTAGGGCTATAGCTGAAAGCCTTTGTCAAAGATGTCTTATATGCCAACAAATAAATCCTGGAAGGAAGACAGTAGTGAGTTTGGGAACAATAGGACGCAAAGGAGGTCCTTTTACCAGAATGCAACTAGATTTTATTGAAATGCCCCCAAGTAACAGATTGAGGTATGTCCTGGTGGTCGTCTGTTTGTTTTCTCGTTGGGTGGAGGCCTATCCGACAAGAAGGAATGATGGAGTTACTGTAGCTAAGCTCCTTCTGAGAGAATTCATTCCTAGATATGGCTTTCCAGTAACGATCGAAACAGATAGAGGAACGCATTTCCAGAATGAAATCATCCAACTGATATGTGAAGCACTAGACATTCAACAAAAACTGCACTGTGCCTACAGACCAGAGGCTTCTGGAGTGGTAGAGCAAGTAAATGGTACAATAAAGAATAGGTTAGGGAAAATGTGTCAAGCCACAGGACTCAAATGGCCCGACGCCTTGCCATTGGTGCTGATGAGCATCAGAAGCATACCTGACAGAAAAACAGGTCTGAGTCCTCATGAAATAATCATGGGACGAGCAATGAGACAAGCACAAGTACCTGTCAACAAACTGCTGACTATAACTGATGATCTCGTATTGGACTATTGCAAAGGATTGGCTGATGTGGTGCATTCTGTGTTTCATCAGGTTGGACCGGATGCGACCACTCTTGAAAGAAAACCAGCTCATGATTTGAGTCCAGGAGACTGGGTCCGCATTAAAATCCACAGAAGAAGAAACTGCTTGGTTCCACGCTGGGATAAGCCACGTCAAGTGATCCTGGTGACAACAACTGCTGTAAAGTGTGCAGGTGTGAAACATTGGATTCATGCCAGTCATACCATCAGAGTTCCAGATCCTGAAGCTCGACCTGTAAGTCGACATCTGGAAATATCAGATACCAGCTCAGCATCTGAAGCAGAGACTGAAACAATCAGAGTTCCAGATCTTGAAGCTCGACCTGTAAGTCGACATCTGGAAGAATCAGGTACCAGTTTGACAACTGAAGAAGAAACTGAAACAATCAGAGTTCCAGATCTTGAAGCTCGACCTGTAAGTCGACATCTGGAAATATCAGATACCAGTTCGGCATCTAAAACAGACCAACCTGAACCCAGTGAAAGACAAAAAGAAGAATCCGAAAGCAAAAGAACTGATATTGAAACAGGAGAAACCGAACTAATAAACAGTGACAATGAACAGCCAAGTACAAGCCTTGGGGGAATTCCTCCGGAAATTATAGAAGTAACTCAAGAAAATTTAGATTCAGATAGAGAAATTGGGGAAATTGCGGAAGAAACACGAGGAGGATTAGACTCAGAACTACAAGCAGAAGAAAAACAGGGAAATTTAGATTCAGATAGAGAAATTGGGGAAATTGCGGAAGAAACACGAGGAGGATTAGACTCAGAATTCCAAACAGAAGAAGCACCAGAAGATTCAGATTCGGACAAAGATACTGAGATCATAAAGTTCAAAGTTAGAGGAAGTGAAGTGAGGTCTGAGACAGAATCTGAAGAAAGTGAAGAAGAAATAAGGCAAAGAATAGGACCAAGAAAGATAACTTGGAGAGCAGAACGAGAAGAAAAAGAAAGTGAACTGAAAAGGCCAAGAAAAGGAGACAATTGGCCCAACGAAATTAAAAGACTGAGATATAAAATAATAAATTTGAACAAAGACAATGCAGTACAAGTAAATGAAATAACAAGTCAGAAAGGACAAAGAAAAACAAGTGAAAGACAGTTACAGAGACCAAAAAGAGTGAAAAGACCTAACTTGAAATACAAGTCACCTGAATGGCTATACATAGCACTGACGGACATTAAAGAAGTGGATAGCAGTCACGAGAACCCAGACAAAGACTGTGAACAAGAGGGTGAGAGTGAACTGTGCAAATCCTGAAAGGCAAAGAAAGAAAAAACCGGACTAGACACACAAACTGATGAAGTCAAAGAAAAATTTCTGAGAAACCGAAAGGTGCGCTGAAAGCAGTTGATCCCAGTCAACACTAAGTCATTTGAGGTGTGGAAACACATTTTCTGTGCATATAATTAGGTAATATTTCAACATGGTAGACACTGAGGGGTCGATTCCGATCTCGGCCGGTAGGGCACCTAACAGTATTCGTCCGGAAAAAATACCAGCCGAATGCGTGTTTCCCGACCGATTCGTACACTCGTCCGGACGAACAAGTACGATGCGTATAACAACTCATTTTCCGAGCGAGCCGTACTCAACCAATCCAGCTCCTGTTCCCCGCCCGAGCCGGATCCGTGAACACCGAATCGAGCCGCACGGGAAGCAAATACACAGCACCTTCCGGCCGGACTAGTACGATGCACAATCCGTACGCGCCGAACCCGTCGCTACGTCCGGCACGTTTGAGCATCCGGGCGAGCCGTACATAAGCTCCGTTTCGCGCCACAAGACGATCCACGGCTACGAGACGAACAAGCCTGCTACGAGTACGACTCGAAGACACGAGAAACCCGAACGAGACGATCCAAGCATGAATCCCATTGCGCAGGTCCTACCTCCTATACTCTACATCTATTACCGAGACCGGCACGGACGCGTACGGCGCAGACGGTAAGTCAAACACCAACAATACAAACAAACGACACGTACCCGAAATATGTCACACACACATAGGGATGCACAAATAACGTACACTAGCAACAGCAGAACCATAGGGGTGGGATGGCCAACACCAATGCCTTACACACCCATAGGGGGATGGATGCCTACCACTACCACCATCACTACTCAGGGGGGTCTGGATGCCTGTCACTACTACCATCCCCACTCATAGGGGGATGGATGCCTACCACTACTACCATCCCCACTCATGGGGGCCTGGATGCCTACCACTACCACCACCCCTACTCAGGGGGCCTGGATGCCTGCCACTACTACCATCCCCACCCTTAGGGGTATGGATGCCTACCACTACCACCATCACTACTCAGGGGGGCTGGATGCCTACCACTACTACCAACCACACTCATGGGGGGATGGATGCCCACCACTACCACCCCCCCTACTCAGGGGGGCCTGGAACCCTGTCTCTACTACCATCCCCACTCATAGGGGGCTGGATGCCTACCACTTCTACCATCCCCACTCATGGGGGATGGATGCCTACCACTACCACCACCCCTACTCAGGGGGCCTGGATGCCTGTCACTACTACCATCCCCACTCATAGGGGGATGGATGCCTACCACTACTACCATCCCCACTCATGGGGGATGGATGCCTACCACTACCACCACCCCAACTCAGGGGGGCCTGGATGCCTGCCACTACTACCATCCCCACTCATAGGGGGCTGGATGCCTGTCACTACTACCATCCCCACTCATAGGGGGATGGATGCCTACCACTACTACCATCCCCACTCATGGGGGCCTGGATGCCTACCACTACCACCCCCCCTACTCAGGGGGGCCTGGATGCCTGTCACTACTACCATCCCCACTCATAGGGGGCTGGATGCCTACCACTACTACCATCCCCACTCATCCTTAGCGCTCCGTCCATCATCCCCTTTGGTATCGCTTTTTTTGCCCTAAGTTGGCAGGGTATGCCCAGACGTGGGTCCCTTGCTCACTTTGCCACTGGATTCAAGATAGCCTGGCTGATGAGGGGTTTGAACCCGAAACCGGTCCCAGGATGCTTGTTTCCGGTCCAGGGAAGACATGGCTTGGCAGTTCGGGCTGGACTGTTCCCATGAGGCACAGGGTCAAACTGATTTGCATATGGCCATGTCTGAACTGGGGTGGTGGAGTGAGCTAAAGAATGATGATGGATTAAACCCAGATCAGTTGACTGGGGGTGAGTGTTTGATTTGCTCTAGCGCTCCGTCCATCATCCCCTTTGGTATCGCTTTTTCGCCCTAAGTTGCCAGGGTATGCCCAGACGTGGGTCCCTTGCTCACTTTGCCACTGGATTCAAGATAGCCTGGCTGATGAGGGTTTTGAACCCGAAACCGGTCCCAGGATGCTTGTTTCCGGTCCAGGGAAGACATGGCTTGGCAGTTCGGGCTGGACTGTTCCCATAAGGCACAGGGTCAGACTGATTTGCATATGGCCATGTCTGAACTGGGGTGGTGGAGTGAGCTAAAGAATGATGATGGATTAAACCCAGATCAGTTGACTGGGGGTGAGTGTTTGATTTGCTCTAGCGCTCCGTCCATCATTCCCTTTGGTATCGCTTTTTTCGCCCTAAGTTGGCAGGTTATGCCCAGACGTGGGTCCCTTGCTCACTTTGCCACTGGATTCAAGATAGCCTGGCTGATGAGGGTTTTGAACCCGAAACCGGTCCCAGGATGCTTGTTTCCGGTCCAGGGAAGACATGGCTTGGCAGTTCGGGCTGGACTGTTCCCATGAGGCACAGGGTCAGACTGATTTGCATATGGCCATGTCTGAACTGGGGTGGTGGAGTGAGCTAAAGAATGATGATGGATTAAACCCAGATCAGTTGACTGGGGGTGAGTGTTTGATTTGCTCTAGCGCTCCGTCCATCATCCCCTTTGGTATCGCTTTTTCGCCCTAAGTTGGCAGGGTATGCCCAGACGTGGGTCCCTTGCTCACTTTGCCACTGGATTCAAGATAGCCTGGCTGATGAGGGTTTTGAACCCGAAACCGGTCCCAGGATGCTTGTTTCCGGTCCAGGGAAGACATGGCTTGGCAGTTCGGGCTGGACTGTTCCCATGAGGCACAGGGTCAGACTGATTTGCATATGGCCATGTCTGAACTGGGGTGGTGGAGTGAGCTAAAGAATGATGATGGATTAAACCCAGATCAGTTGACTGGGGGTGAGTGTTTGATTTGCTCTAGCGCTCCGTCCATCATCCCCTTTGGTATCGCTTTTCGCCCTAAGTTGGCAGGGTATGCCCAGACGTGGGTCCCTTGCTCACTTTGCCACTGGATTCAAGATAGCCTGGCTGATGAGGGTTTTGAACCCGAAACCGGTCCCAGGATGCTTGTTTCCGGTCCAGGGAAGACATGGCTTGGCAGTTCGGGCTGGACTGTTCCCATGAGGCACAGGGTCAGACTGATTTGCATATGGCCATGTCTAAACTGGGGTGGTGGAGTGAGCTAAAGAATGATGATGGATTAAACCCAGATCAGTTGACTGGGGGTGAGTGTTTGATTTGCTCTAGCGCTCCGTCCATCATCCCCTTTGGTATCGCTCATTGCCTAAAGTCCTCACACAGATTCGGGGAAGCCAATTGTCAGTCTGATGGTCAACCATGGGACTCACACCCCTCCTGCCCTTGCACCCATCTGTCTGGTGCCTGTCTGATGGTAAGACCCCAGTGTGGACACATGCACCACCTACACAGTTGTTGGACATTGCAGGGAACACGGTGAAGTATGTGAACATGCACACATCACATCTCTTGCCACTGAGTCAGTGCAGGTGTCCGGATAAAGGGATGGCCAGAGTCTAAATAGAAATGCATGTGATGCATACCAGCACCAGACACCATGATGCACCCATGTCCGGATAGTCAATGCCACAATGGGGTGCATGTTGCACATGTCACTCCCCTGCAGGATCAGTCTCAGGACGTTTAATGCCATGACACAGGAATGCGTGCAAAGTCATACATTACTGTCTCAAGTCACATGGCCATGGCAGCCAGCCAACAACAGTCTGCACTGTGTCACAATCCGAGGGCATGGGGAATGCAAGTTATGTGACTGACAAGTGCACATGTCCATCCCCCAAATACCACATCATCTGTACTACTATTTGTCCACGTCATACCAACTGGACATATGGGGGACATGAAACACAACTCTCTGAACATGAGCACCTCACAGTGTGCTGTGAATGAAAATACAGCTGCCTGAAAGTCACAGTCGCAAACACCTGTGTGCACAGTCAAGTGATCAGACACCTATAAGTCACAGAAGTATCGTCTATCATGGTCACATCTCAGATGGCATGCTGAGCCCTAACCGATAAACATACCAGTAGTCCTGACAACGAAGACACAGCACAATGAGACAGAGGCAGACACCTGAGGGTACATTTCACTGATCACAAAATGCCAGATGATACACGGGAGTGGGAGTACAGAGTGTATTGTATGCCCTGGAGTAGGCATGACTGTCCAGCTCCACCTGTAAGAGGGATGAGTACTGGACAGTAGGCAGGTGGCTAAGCATGTGTGACACACTGGATACACATACTCCTGAGGCCCAAACATTGTTCCCACCAGCAGCATGGGTGTGTGCCAAATTCCCCAGGGACATGTGGTGAGTCAGAGCAGCAAGCGGACCACATATCAAAGTTACACCCAGATTACATGTCAGAACTTAGGCATTGTGTAAGCAATTGACCCACCCATGAATCGCACAACATAGTCACGGGAACAAATGCTGACCCCCACCTTGAGCAAAGCAAAATGCAATGACACAGTCCCCAAATGACACAATTTCCTGACTATAAGGGCCACACATATGCGTATCAGAGGAGAAGTGGGCATGTCACAAATGAGGGACATGGGTCCTGGACCACATGACTGATGTACTGTGGAAGTTTAACCAGGCCAGAGGAGGGCACATAGCATGTCAGACAAAGTGCACAGTGCAGTCATGGACTCACCCCCTCCTTGCTGCTGTCTGTCCTTCAGCTGCCCATCCAGGTCAGGGAAGACCACCGCCAGGATCCGGAGCATGTGGGGGTCAGGGTCCGGTGTCCGCCCCTCCTGCGAGGAGGCGACAGCTTCAGCTGGACCCTTGCGATCCTCCGGGTCCAGCCACGAAGGTCCTGCCACCTCTTCTGGCAGTTGCGGATCCTGCGCCTGTAGACCCCCACGGATCTTACTTTCCGAGCGATGGTCAGCCAGATTTCCTGCTTCTGGTGGGCATCAACCTGTGAGGATGACAAAGTGAAAAGGCCATTACTACACATGCAACATATACGTGCATCACACAGTTGGATATACATGTCTCAATCACAGGGGCATATGATGTACACAGGCAGTGCAACAATGGCTATGAACAGTTTGCCAGCAGTCACTACATGGTATCATTGCATGGGAAGTAAACCTAGTTGGAATGCACTGTTACTGCACTGTACCAGTTCAGTGCATGTAACTACACACTTTGGGGTGTGACAACTACTCAGTGGGCATACTAGCCAGTGGTGTGCACACTGAAAGTCCTGCTAGTCAGACAACATGCACAATTAGTGAGGCAGTGGACAGCACACTCACCTGCTCCCCTGGTTTCCCATACAGCTTGCTGTACTGTGGAAGGAGGCTGTCCAGCAGGGCCTGGTTCTCCTCAAGGCTGAAGGCTGGGGCTCTCTCCACAGTACGTGCCATTGCAGGAGCCAGAGGATGCATAAACAGCAGCAGTGTTGGTGGCAGATGTCGTCCTGGAGCATGTAGTGCAGGCAAGTGAGCTCTCAGGGGAACAGCCAGCATTATATGTGTGCTGCAGAGGCAGATACTGTCCCATGTGTCCAAAGTGATAGGTCCAAGTCGTTTGCATCTTCTGAATCTGACCAATCCATGGAATAGCAGCACTAATACACGCCCACAGCATCCTTCAAATCTTCAACTTCATGACACCCATGATTTTGCAACATTGTTGTGGCTGGCCAACTGAATTCACTGCATCAGACTCGTTGGAGCTTGAAACGCGTCCGTTGCCATGCCAGGCCCCAGCCAATGTGTGCGCACCGTTCGGTCCATTGCTGTACAACGCGTATTTCGGGTTACAACGCGTACCAGCACACATCATATGCAATGGGCCGGCCGGGCACACCGATCGGTCCATTGCTGTTCAACGCGTACCCGCTCCCAACAGATGCAATGGGCCGGCCGGGCACACCGATCGGTCCATTGCTGTACAACGCGTATTTCGGGATACAACTCGTACCCGCACACATCATATGCAATGGGCCGGCCGGGAACACCGATCGGTCCATTGCTGTACAACGCGTATTTCGGGATACAACACGTACCCGCACACATCATATGCAATGGGCCGGCCGTGAACACCGATCGGTCCATTGCTGTACAACGTGTACCTGTACAGGTCAGTCGCATATGTCACCATGTTTGTCACTGGTGAACGTATGTCAGCCACATATACCTGCCAGAGACCCAGGGGCACACCTACAACACCACACCCAGTCCACACTGTTTCCTGAGGCATGTAAGGCTGCATTTCCTTCTCTGTGTATGGGGGTTAACATGTGGTTTTTGTGGTGGCACTTGTGGGCAGCCACACCCAGGCTGTGCATGTGTTCATGGGGACAGGGTCCTTGGTGTGTTGTGCACATGACCACTGTGATGTGCAACAGTTCATTTTGGAGCATGTGGCATGGTCACATTTCCAGGTTGTGTATGTGTATGACATGTCACATACCCCCAGAGTCCCATGTGGGAAGGCATGTACGTCACAGGATGACCCATTGCCACAATAGTGATGTCCCTCCACAGTCTGTGTGCATGTTGTGTTTCCGATGTCACTGATTCCATGTGCACGATGGGAGACAGTCTCCACATCAACGTTGTTTGTGCATGGACTTTGATGTTGTGCGTCACTGGCGTCCATGTCTGTCCTGCGGATGCGACAGGGGCCACTACCTGTGGGAGTCATGTTTGTTTATCTGACGTGTACATGATACGCCATGTCATTCCAGTGGCCATGTGGCAAGAGAGGGTCACTGGGAATCAACCTGTCAATGATCTGTGATGCCTGTGGCGCATCTGTCCAGACATGTCACTGTGGTGTGTGTGGAACGTGACAGCAGTAAATGGGTACTGTGACACAGCCTAATGGTTTCCCATAGCACAACCTGGTACCTGTTGTGCACACATGTTGTACTGAGAAGTTAGATGATGGCCATGTAGGTGCGAGTTATGTCCGACAGAACGGCACACACATCAAGTACTTGTGTCACGTAATGATGTATCATGTGAAATTGAGTATGGTGAATGGCACATATGTGGGGTGACTGACAATCTTTCTTCCTTCAACATATGCACTGCAGGGCACCAGCTGTCCATAGACCATTCCCTGACCTGGCAACGATGGTGGAACGTGACAGCATCCGACGGTACCGCTTCACCAGGCAGCTGATTGAGGATTTGGCAGTGCGCTTAGCACCACATTTGCAACCTGGCCGGACGTACCCTACGGCGCTGACCCCCAAGGTGAAGGTAATGGCAGCTCTACACTTCTTTGCCACCGGTACCTTTCAACACACTGTTGCGACTGCCGGTGGGATGTCACAGACTATGTTCAGCCGTGTGCTACGCGATGTTTTGGAGGCAATGTTGAGATGCTTGAACCAGTACATCTATTTCCCAACACGTCAACAACTCACTGACGTCAAGAGTGACTTCTATGCCCTGGGGAGGATGCCACATGTCATTGGCTCCATTGATGGGACACATGTGGCTTTGATACCACCACAGGCACATGAGCAGGCATACCGGAACCGTAAACATTACCATTCGATCAATGCTCTGGTGGTATGTTTAGCAGATATGAGCATCACACATGTGTGCGCCCGTTTCCCTGGTTCAGCACACGATGCCTACGTGATGAGGAGTAGTCGCATCCCGAGGATGATGGCACAGATGCAGAACCAGCGTGCCTGGCTTGTCGGTGTGTACTGACTTTGTACCATTGTGTGTGTTCTGATCTGTAGTATTCCACCCACTTTTCCAAATCAGCTAATGTGCACTTGTCTGTCCGTAGGTGACTCCGGATACCCCAACATGCCGTGGTTGCTGACACCCCTCAGGATCCCTGTGACACCAGCCCAGATGCCCTACAATGAGGCACATGGTCGGACCAGGAGAGTGATAGAGCGGACCTTTTGGTCTCCTGAAGAGCCGCTTCCGCTGCCTGGACAAGACAGGAGGGGCCCTCCCATATACCCCAGCAAAGGTGTGCAAGATTGTCATCGTCTGCTGCATGCTACACAACCTGGCAGTGCGGAAGGAGTTGCCTCTCATCCTGGATGACGATGACCAACGTCCGCCACCTGTGGAGGATCCTGGCCTGGACCACGATGCCAGTGATGATGATGATGATGATGATGATGGTGATGTCCGCACACAGCTCATCACCAACTTCTTCAGCTGAATGTGAGTATCCAGGGAGATGTAATGTGAATGACGTGAGTTTGCATGATATGTGTGGGTGGTGCTCTGGTGCTGTTTGAGTGTGGCCATGTGCTACTTGACTGGATGCGTGCAGCAATGTGTCCTTCCAGGTAGTCTGAACTCCCCAACAGTTTTGATATGCTAACTTGGTTTTGTGTAGTTGTTTTGTGATATGTATTGGGCATGAGTATTGCAGTACTGTCCTGTTCTACAGTGATTTTAACTGTGTGTCATGTCTGTCCTTCACAGGGTGCTTACTGAGTACTTTGGTCAACTTGGATCCCCCGACACCATGATTCAGCTTTCAGGGTGGCAGCAGTAGTTGGCCTACAAGTGATGTGCCACACACCCCTGGACTTCATATCTTCTGCACTTGTTGACTGTGTGGCCACTGCCACGTGGGTAAACCTTGCATTTGTAGTGGAAACAAAATGTTGCAAATGTGTAATAAACCTGTTCTTCACTTTGGGATGTGTGTTGTCTGTGGTCACACATCTGACTGACATTTGCTTACTGCACCTGTGGGCTAGTTGACACAGACTCTGAATAGGTGTGGTGTCTGTGCATTCCACTGTATTTCCTGGCAACATCACTGTGGGCGATGAGTCCGATGGCCCTGGTGTCTGTGTTGTGTAGCCCTAGTGGTGTGTCTCCCTCATATGTGTCACGTCACCATGACTCACACGACGGTGTTGTACTTGCTGTAGCAGTTAGCATACACAGTGTAATTTAGCAGAACATCATCACCATAACAGTATCCACATTTGAATAACAACAGTGGCAAGTATGGTGTACTAGTGATTTTATTTACAGAAATGTGTGTGTGTATAGTGCACAGGATGGTGGGTGCTGTACATTGGGATTGTGATCCAAAGTTCCCAGATGAGTTGGAAGTCTTGGTAGCAGAAATGTCCTGAGTGAAGTCCACAGTCATATGATACATTAGTCCAACTTGAACTCCCCATGTCATGTGGGAAAGTAGTGTTGCATTCGACAGGGTGAAACGTTTGCACACAAAGGAGAATTTCCGGAACAGGTGTTGGCTTCCTGGGGGATGTACGTGGCCATCAACCTCTCAGTTTTCCTTCCTCGGACGACCCCTCTTCTTTGGGGGACCCTCACGTGCAGGCTGCGGCGGTGCAGGGGACTCTCTGCCAGAGTCCTCCTCCCTCCCTGTGGCGGTGTCAGTTGTTGCAGCACCAGATGTTGTGGGCACACAGGGAGGTGTGGCCATGTTGGTGCTAATCTGGCGGAGGCATGTCAATATGTCCCTATGCACCGCTGTGAGTTCTTGCAATGTGTCCCACTTTGACTCCATGCCCGACATGTGTGTCTCCACACGGGCCATGTGGGAGTCCAAGCGGGCATGATGGGCAGCCTGCTGCTGTTGTATGTCCTTGAGGATCCCCACTACCTGTCTGACCTCTCCGGTGCTATCCTGGTACGCATCAGCGATGCGTGCCAGTTGTGGGTCATCATGCAGTCCAGACCCCTCTGCAAGCAGCGACCTATGTCTACCACCCCTCCCACCACCCCTGGCGACACGTGCAGGACCTGCGGTGGCACGCACAGGTGACCCAAGGCCCACTTGGGGGTTGTTAGTGGTGTTGTCATCCATTGCTCCACGGTGGGCCTGGGGCCCTGTGCTGTTGTCAGCGGTGGTCCTTGGTCTGTCCGTGTCGGCGGGGGTGGTCTGTATGTTGGCAGTTGTTGGAGGGGTGGGTGCAGGGGTGCAGATGTTGGTCCAGCTGGTGCTGCATGATGACTCACACCGGAGGTGCCAGGTAGGTCTTCGCCATCCGAGGAGGGCAGAGGCTGTTCCACACCAGTGAGCTCTGTGTCCCCCGGAGCCTGGGACAGGGACTCCTCCTCGCCTGCTGCTGTGTCCCCATCATCGACACCTGTATTTGGAAGAGACACACATTGTATGTAATGTTTCTACAGACATCAATGGTTCACACACCTGACAGTTGTGACTGTACCTCTGGATGCGGGCATGTACATTGCATTGTCCTAAGTTGTCACAGTAAGAGGTTGATATTGGTGTAGCACATTGTCATGCATACCTGGGGCATTTCAATATGAATGTTGAGGTGTGTGCATGGCCAGCATTGGTTGTATTTGGTGGACATCCGGCCATCCTTCTCCACCTGGCCCAGTTATCCCACCATGAAGCATGCCACCCTTGCAGTGGGTTCAGGTTGACTCTCAGGATGTCATACAGTGGTGTTGTGCTGTTTGTTGGTGCACAGTTCCCAGCAGGGCCTTGTGCTCCCCACAGCAGTAGCCAGTGTCAGCCATCTTGTCAGTCCTTATCCACTCCCTGTGATGTGAGCATGGTTCAGGGTGGTGTTGATGGGCCAATTGTGAGGGTGAGCAGTATCTGTGACTCCAACTCCCATCATGGTATTGCCTACACCCCCCTTCCCAGCATGCCCGTACTTCCTTCCTTTGGACTCTGCTTCCCTGTGGCGTAGTGTGCCTGTGCTGACAGGAAGGCTGACAGTGTTGTCCTTGCGTTTGTTTGGCTACAAGTCCCAGGTGTGTCCCTGTGCTTCACACAGCATTACCCAGGGTGGTGGTTCTTTGTGGGGTCTTCATTTGGTATGTGAGGCATTGCATTCTCCCAGGTGGGTTATGTGGAGTTTGTGTTGAGGGGGGGTGTGAGGTGAGCTGCTTGTAACTATGGTCAGTGCTGTGAGTCCTCCTTCCCACCCAGCCAGATATCCCACCATGCAACGTGCTTGCATTGCAGGGAGTGCAAGTTGGCTTTCAGGATGTCAGGCAGTGGTGTTGTGCTGTTTGTTGGTGCACAGTTCCCAGCAGGGCCTTGTGCTCCCCACAGCATAAGCCAGTGTCAGCAATCTTGTCAGTCCTTATCCACTCCCTGTGATGTGAGCATGGTTCAGGGTGGTGTTGATGGGCCAATTGTGAGGGTGAGCAGTATATGTGACTCCAACTCCCATCATGCTATTGCCTACACCCCCCTTCCCAGCATGCCCGTACTTCCTTCCTTTGGACTCTGCTTCCCTCTGGGGTAGTGTGCCTGTGCTGACAGGAAGGCTGACAGTGTTGTCCTTGCGTTTGTTTGGCTACAAGTCCCAGGTGTGTCCCTGTGCTTCACACAACATTACCCAGGGTGGTGGTTCTTTGTGGGATCTTCATTTGGTATGTGAGGCATTGCATTCTCCCAGGTGGGTTATGTGGAGTTTGTGTTGAGGGGGTGTGAGGTGAGCTGCTTGTAACTATGGTCAGTGCTGTGAGTCCTCCTTCCCAGCAAGCCAGATATCCCACCATGCAACGTGCTTGCATTGTAGAGAGTGCAAGTTGGCTTTCAGGATGTCAGGCAGTGGTGTTGTGCTGTTTGTTGGTGCACAGTTCCCAGCAGGGCCTTGTGCTCCCCACAGCAGTAGCCAGTGTCAGCCATCTTGTCAGTCCTTATCCATTCCCTGTGATGTGAGCATGGTTCAGGGTGGTGTTGATGGGCCAATTGTGAGGGTGAGCAGTATCTGTGACTCCAACTCCCATCATGCTACTGCCTACACCCCCCTTCCCAGCATGCCCGTACTTCCTTCCTTTGGACTCTGCTTCCCTGTGGGGTAGTGTGCCTGTGCTGACAGGGAGGCTGACAGTGTTGTCCTTGCGTTTGTTTGGCTACAAGTCCCAGGTGTGTCCCTGTGCTTCACACAGCATTACCCAGGGTGGTGGTTCTTTGTGGGATCTTCATTTGGTATGTGAGGCATTGCATTCTCCCAGGTGGGTTATGTGGAGTTTGTGTTGAGGGGGTGTGTGAGGTGAGCTGCTTGTAACTATGGTCAGTGCTGTGAGTCCTCCTTCCCAGCAAGCCAGATATCCCACCATGCAACGTGCTTGCATTGCAGAGAGTGCAAGTTGGCTTTCAGGATGTCAGGCAGTGGTGTTGTGCTGTTTGTTGGTGCACAGTTCCCAGCAGGGCCTTGTGCTCCCCACAGCAGTAGCCAGTGTCAGCCATCTTGTCAGTCCTTATCCACTCCCTGTGATGTGAGCATGGTTCAGGGTGGTGTTGATGGGCCAATTGTGAGGGTGAGCAGTATCTGTGACTCCAACTCCCATCATGCTATTGCCTACACCCCCTTCCCAGCATGCCCGTACTTCCTTCCTTTGGACTCTGCTTCCCTGTGGGGTAGTGTGCCTGTGCTGACAGGGAGGCTGACAGTGTTGTCCTTGCGTTTGTTTGGCTACAAGTCCCAGGTGTGTCCCTGTGCTTCACACAGCATTACCCAGGGTGGTGGTTCTTTGTGGGATCTTCATTTGGTATGTGAGGCATTGCATTCTCCCAGGTGGGTTATGTGGAGTTTGTGTTGAGGGGGTGTGAGGTGAGCTGCTTGTAACTATGGTCAGTGCTGTGAGTCCTCCTTCCCAGCCAGCCAGATATCCCACCATGCAACGTGCTTGCATTGCAGGGAGTGCAAGTCGGCTTTCAGGATGTCAGGCAGTGGTGTTGTGCTGTTTGTTGGTGCACAGTTCCCAGCAGGGCCTTGTGCTCCCCACAGCAGTAGCCAGTGTCAGCCATCTTGTCAGTCCTTATCCACTCCCTGTGATGTGAGCATGGTTCAGAGTGGTGTTGATGGGCCAATTGTGAGGGTGAGCAGTATCTGTGACTCCAACTCCCATCATGCTATTGGCTACACTAACTTCACCAGCATACACAGAATTCCTTCCTTTAAGTGAGCTTCCCTGTGAGGTGGTGTTCTAGTGGTGGCAAAATATCAGGCAGTGTTTGTTGGTTATATTTGTGCCACTGCCTTGCTCTATTTGTTGTTAGGTTTGTACATGTCATGACACAGTGACATATCACTATGAGATGGCATGTATTGTGTTTATCTAACTGACATACACATATTGGGATGATTATCTTTTGGTTGCTGTTGATTTGCTAGGGGTGGATGGTTTGACTGTCCCCTTGAGAGTGATGTGTGTGTATTGGAACACAATATTGTGTATATTAGTTCTGTACTCACCAGGCTCTGGGATGTCTGTTAGTCCATATATGCTCACTGGTGGTAGGATGGCCCGCACCTTCTCCTCCCAGGGCCTGAGATATACTGGTTTTGCAGGAGGGCCACTGCCAGTGTGCTGGTTCAGGAGGTAATCCTTCTTGAGTAGGTCTCTGACCCTCCTGCGCACATCATACCACCTGTTCTGGATGTCTTCCTTTGTGCGCAAACATGGTGATTGTGCGTTCACCCTGTCGACGATCCTCGCCCACATCTTGGTTTTCTGCGACATGGGGGTCTGTTGGACCAATGTGCCAAACAACTGTGGCTCTACCCTCAGGATCTCGTCTACCATGACTTCCAATTCACTATCTAGGAACTTTGGATTCTTCTTTAGGGGCATGGTGATGGGTGGTGGTGGTGGTGATTGATGTGTGTGTGTACAAGTGAGGGCGTGTGTGTGTAGGTTTTGCTGTGTGTGTGTGAGGGTGCTATTTGTTGAGGTGCTAATGGTGTGTGGCTTTTGTGTTGGATGAGCTGTGTGTGTGTCTGTGTTTGCTGTGTGATGGTGTTCTGTGCTGGCAGGTCAGTGGGATTTGCAAAGGATCATGGTAGGGATTTGTGGGCTTTATGTAGGTGGAGTTGGGGGTGTGTCCTTGTTCCATTATTTCCCCCCCCTGTATTTATTGGCTTGGTCATTGCTTGTTTGGCCTTTTTTTGTTGTATTTTTTCATTTGTGATTATTGTGCATGTAGGAGTCGTTCTTCTGACCGAGTAGGACGTTGCAGTTGTCTTGTGCGCGCCTCACCGAGTCGTTCCCGCTGTGTTTCAGCTCAGTTTCATATGCGGCGTACGCGTCGGTCGCGGAGTATTTTGTTTGTTTGGCTGGGTTTGGTATGCGTGTCGGTCGTACGGCTTGGGCTCCGTACGAATCGGTTTGCTTTTGCACCCATTGCATTGTACTGCGCGGGTCGGAGTTCGCGGGTACGTTTCGTTTGGATTATTTCCTGATGCGTGTCGGTCGGTTCGATTCGCGTGGTTTCCCGGCCGGATAGCTTGTTTCCGGCCGGGTCAGTCGTTCGCCTTGAGTTCCGTGCGAGTCGGTCGTGATTCCCATGCATTTCATCGTACTTCCCAGGTCGGGCAACGCCGGTTCGTGTCGGTCGGACTATTATCCCGTACCGAGTCGGTCGGTATTTTTTCCGGCCCGAATCGGATTCGGCCCCTGAGAATAGAAGAGCTAAATGTGAGTTTTTCCGTAGATGGTGTAGGGTGTGTTTCTATTGTACAGGTTTACTAATGCTTATTTGGTTTATTTTAGCAATTATAATTCCACTTAGATTAGTTGTAGAAAATACATCTGCAATCATGAATGACACAAGTAGTGACAAGAAATCTAACATAAAGAACACTGCAACACTAATAGATAGTACTGATTTTCATAGGGATAAGTCAATAACTGATTTCTCCAAGAATGTCTTCACGAAACTCTTGTACGAATATGTGGAGACAATGGATGTGAGAGATTGCTATGTCTGTATGCAGTTACCTGCGTCTGTAACAGAAGGTGTGACGTATCATCACCTTCCTTTGATGTATGGAATGAATTGTAGTGTTTAGCTAGCTTATTTTACAAAACAGGTAAATTAGAGTATTATTACACTGACACAGATGCTGTTTTTGCTAAAGTTCCCGTAATCCCTGAATTAAATAAGGTGAAAGTTGCAAAGGTTTTTGGAGAATTTTTCTTAGAAACAAAAGAATTAACATTAGAATATGCATTTAGACATAATCTTACTTGTGGGTTAAGAAAAGAAGAAAAGGTTTTCTTAGACATGGTAGAAGACAGAAGGGTTAAGTTTCAAAGAAAGGCAGTAGGAGAAAAGACAAAAACCCCACCTTGGGCGTTTGAAGAGGGAAGTTATGACAAAGATGAAACAAATGCAGCTATGGTTCTAGATTGGCCCCAACAGGGAAAATTGTGTATTAGTAGAGATAACACTATGTATGATAACTATTTCGTGGGTTCTAGCGAGTGCCGAGATACATACAAAATTCTAGGGGAATGGAGATTTAAAGGAGGAAAAGATCCAGTATTTCCAGGGATCTATTATATTTACAGAAATAGAGCTTATTATAGGTTGCCGGACCATTGGTACGGAACATGCTATCTAGGCCTGGTCTTTCCAAAGATTTTTCACGTGGAAAGAGGAACGAAAGGAATTCACGAGATAGGTGAACCATTAACCCGTAGGAGAAGGGAAAGCTTCTCAGAGATAATAGGTGACATTTGTGGAGCATTGATACCAGCAGTGGGTATATCTTTGAATGCATACAAGATTCGGAAATTGTCTACAGCAGTAGATCGTTTATCAATGAATACTGCTGGAGGGTTCTTGATGGTAAATACCGAAATTGTTGCCATGAGAGCTATGGTAATGCAAAATCGACTTGCCCTTGACATTCTTTTGGCAAAAGAGTGTGGAGTCTGTGAAATGCTGAAGGTACAACATTGTTGCACTTACATTCCAGACAAAAGTGAGAATATACAGAAGTATATAAAGAACATTACTGATTTGCATAAAGAAATTGCCCCACTGGAGGTTGAAGGTGCTTGGGAGAGACTTGGTAAGAGTTTTTCCTCAATGAAGAAATGGTTCACCGAAATAGGTAGTTCTCTTATTGGGAAAATACTAATTCCAGTGACTGTAGTAATAGTAATAATGCTATTATTGAGATTAGCATATGTGTGTATTAAAAGAAGAAAAAGACAAAATAAAGTAAAAAGAGAAAATGAGAAAAATAAAGAAATAGAACGGGAGATGGGAGAGATAGAATTGGAAGAGTTTAAAGAGAACCTGTACAAAAGGTCTAAAAGACAAGATGAAAAGAACACGGTTGTCTAAATTAACAAATGCAAGTGGACAAGAAACATTTATCTGATAAATTTGTAGGGATAGGTTTTTGTGGTGATGTTAAAAATCACCAAAGGGGGAATTGATGGAGCAGGGAAACAAAATAATTTTGTACCCCTTGGAAGTTAATGACCTCATAATGATTAATGATACTAACCGTTTGAAACGCATGAACTAACCAACAAATGCAAACCCTTTATTAAACAGTACACGTGGGGAACATGCTGATTTGTGCAAAATCTAATTTATTTACAAATGTGAAGCTAATTAACGAAAGTATTGTGATTTGTGTAGTAATTAGAGTGAATTGCATGATTTGTGTTGCGTAATAGAATTGTATTGTGGCAAAGAATGCAGATGGTAAGTAAAATGGCTTTAAATGTCGCTTCTGCTAGGTAATATCTAACACGGGTCTTTAGAATGGCGGGTGGTAAACAGAAAGGCTTATTTTCCATATTTTAATTTCTATTGTGTTTGTTTTATATTAGTTTCGTTCGGGCCTGCTAGGCCATGCTTCTAAAATGGCCGCTGGAAAGGACGAGATCGCGTGCATTGAATAAAATGGCCCCTGCGCAGACGCAGAATGAATTCTCCAGTCACGTGTATGCGGCCTGTGCCTGGAGTGAGAGATGTCAAGGCCAATCTGACCTGCAACGAGGAGCGTGCCAAGTGTTCAGCATATATGGCTGAGAACGGATGGGAAAGAACCGAGTGAGAATGGATGAACTAATGTGTGACCATCAAAGATCGTTACAAAATGGATTAACAAATTGGACTACTTTTGACACTGCGATCATGAGACTTATTGTGTGCTCTATTGTCCCCAAACCAGTTCGAACAAGGAGGGCGATGAGGTGACCATCACCACCCCTCAAACGGACCAATTAGCGTGATTCTTGCCCCTAAAGATTGCAACTTTTAAGTGTAGAGAGCCAGAAAATAGGGTATAAGAGAGTCTGCTCTTACGTTGTGAAAATTCCAGCTTGCTTTTCATTTTTCCACCTTGATGCTACGAGAGACTCTGTCATTTTTGGACTTTGAACTTTGACTAGGGAAGGAACGAGACCGTTGCGGGAATTTTGCCCGGGAGGATTGCGTCCGAGGAGGTTAGCGGGACAGTCAGTCAGTTTGGGAGTCCTATCCTGTGATATGCGGTTCATCTTCCTTTGGTGAACCATTCTTGTCATCGCCCCATGGCCGAGGGTAATGCATAATTTCTCATTTTTCCTAAAAATCTTTCTTAAAATGTTTATTGATATTTCTAAATGTTTTACTTAATAAAGAGTTTTACTTATTTGCTCGAAGAATTTTAGATAAAATTATATTCTAACTCTAAAATGAGTCTGTGGTTCTTTAATAAATTTATGAATAATAAATGTTAAAGGTTTTAATTGTGATTGAGCTGGTCTTGATCACCATCAACTAATTCTACTAGTTGGTCCATCGACCGAATAGCGGAGTATCTTGATGTTTAGAACCGACAGGATCCAAGGATAATGTATATAATGTATAGATTATTATTCTGTCAAATTTAACAAGGTATCCCGCTTGTCCAGCAACTCATTTCTCCTTGGGTGTATAATCCAGAGATTGAATGAATGTATGTATGCGGTGTCATGGGCCCGACCGACATAAGTTTTTAAGTGATAAAGGTTGCGTAAGTGTTTCCTCTGGATTGATGACATAAGGAGAAATTTATATTAGCCGCACTAGATCAGTACGGTGGAGGATTTTTAATCAAAATATCCTCTAATAATTCATCATCTGATTCACCATATCCTGCCGTATTCATGTGTTTCATTTTTTCTTTACACTTTCCTCCTAACTGTTCTTCAGCCATTATTACTGGATATAAACCCTCGGTCACCACAGCTCTTCTCCAACGCTTCATTTGATCTCCACTTGACTCATACGGATATCTAGGTAAAAATCCTCTAAATCTCCGACCACTTCTGTATTTTTCACGATCAAATGCCTCAATTTCCCACTCTTCCAAAGCTTCATACTGTGTCATTCTAGGATTTGGTTCTAACATATTCATTCTATCTCTCAAATTCTGAAGTATCTTTAAATTAAAAGTACCATGCTCTGGAAAAGATAAAACCCCGTCATCTTTAGTATACTCTACCTAATTTTCCAACCATACACACGTCTGATATCCTTTCTCCATCATCATAAAGGAAGCAGGTGTTTTGGGTGGCGGAATAGGAATTCCCTCTCTAGTCATTACAGGTTTGTCTTTCTTAAAGACATTTTTTTTTTTCTTCATTAACGTCATTTTCTTTGGTCTTCCGAACATTTCAGACGGTCGATATAGGAAAGAGTCTTCCGTATATCTTCTAGCTCTATTACCTACGTCCCGTCCTATGTCAGCACGACTCACACCCGCAGTCAAATCGGGACTCAACATACAATCCCTTTTCGACCAATCCTAGCGCGGCTTCTATCTATCAACCAATCAGACTCAGGCTCACGTTCGTGGTCTGACCAATGCCAGCGCAGACTTTTGTGACGGCAGTATTGCTCCTTACTACTGAACCCTCCTTTACAATCTGCTTCTGTCACACGCCCGCTGTTTCAACCAATCCCAGCGCGGCTCTCTGTGACGTCAGTACAACTCCGGCGACTGACACTCCCTTCACAAGGTAATGAGAAAACTTATTTCTTAATACTTTTCATTAAATTCTTTGTTAATAACAACATAAAAACATTCACTACTCTGTCTGTTCCACTAAACAAAAGGATAGATTTCAACTTATTCTTGAGTTTCAGAAATTACTCTTCTTCTACTTGAGTAAAACCCCTGTTTACTCTTCATTCAAGCTCAGGAGAACCTGTTACTTCTCCAGTGTCACCCGTATTGGGAAATGAGACCAAAGTTTCACCAGCGAACCCCTTTTGCTATCATTCGCACTCTACTTTTATAAGAAATAGTCCCTAGTTTAATACTGCCAGCCCTACGTAGCTTCTCAGTATTATTCCAACAGACGAGTAACCTCACTGCAGTATGGCTTCTGTCACCACCCGCTATTCATTTTCCCGGGATTTCTAGACAACATAAAACAAGACACTAACTCTTTTTGTTAAACATAAATCAATAATCAATACTTATCACCAAACTAGTCAATAATAACCATAACTCTACTACCAGAAAACTGATCCAGCGGTATACCAACAACAGATACTCCGTTACCATATACTCACCTGGGCCCATAAAAATTAATACACACAAATTGAGTAAACCTCTGGAGTGGTTAAAGTTTTATATTCTTCACAATATTCAGGATTAGTTATTTAATTTTCCTAACTAACCTTTTCACTGATCAAAAGTTCTTTCCTCTGGTCGATGGACCATTAGTTGAACTAGTTGATGGTGATAATTAACATAACCCTTAACTATTCTTTTATTTGAAGTAAATGATCACAGACTCAGGGAGTTTTAAAATCTTTATCTAATTTAAATGCATGTGAACCATCTCAAAATACAGTGCAGTCACCATCATTCTCAGGAGAGAAAATTCAATTGATTAAACATCAAGCATATACTTCGGACTCATACAATAATAATGCTCAGAAAGGGAGAGGACAGAGAGAAAAGATCATCTACAAAATACATGAAATTATATTTACCAAGAATGGTGTGAAAGACCAACCCACTGGCCAAAAGGCTGGTAAGGATCCCCCAGGATAGGTCAGGAGACAAAGACTTCAGGACAGGATTCAGGACAGGATAGTTGACCTCTCTAGAATACCGACGATTGCGCCGCACCCCTCACTGACACTCTCTTCCTCCTTGAGATTCTTCCGCGATCTTCTGATCTAACCCAATTAAGTTAGGATACAAAGTAGTTCTTCATCAGCATCTCACAGCATCTCTCCCAGCATCAGCATCTCTCGCGCTCGAACTCAGCATCCCAAATTCTAACTAACTAACTAAAGCTACCTTAATTATACCTTCGTTTTCTTCATGTTCCACCCACTAAAGTTTCAATATCGTAAAAATACGAAATGTGATTGGTCAGGCAAGGGGGAAGCTCCATCACACCATGCTTACATGTCATCAAATCTGTTCAACTATTGTTCGTAAACCCATCCCCTTTATTTTTATTCATGCATTGAGTTCCCATACATATCCACACTTTATTTTGCAACATTATTATAAGTTCATGAATAAGAGTCCGCTTCGCTGAACTCTTCACCCTCCGTTCTCAGGGCACATCATTTGCGACCTTGGCTCCCGTTCAACATTCGTGTCATCCTTCCGGGTTAACTTTCAGTGGACATGCGCAGTCTTTGAATTACTCAGCTCAATTCAGCTATGCGTGAGAGGCCCAAATGCGCACTAATAATAAAGTCAGAAAGACAAATATTAATTTCACAAATAAATGGTCACACTATATACCTCCCACCTCTACTCTATTTCCCTTTTCTTATTAATACTTTCCCCGCATTAGCATTAGTAAAATAGGTCGTTTTCATTTCAGCTAAGCAGATGCCATGCACGCGAGTCTTCAAGACTCCATTTTAGTGTCTTCTGCTCATGCGCTAGAATTTCCCTCCAAGCATTACCTCGTCATACTGCGTAGATGCAGTTGACGCATGCGCACAACAGTTTTCCCGTTTAAAGCGGTATTAGTCCGTCTTCATTTGTTATCCGCATTAGTACACACATAAGCAAGCTTCGCTAACCCGCGTGTTCATGTGGTGCGTATTAATTATTCACAAAACATGGTTAGTAACTTGTTAATGAATTAAACGAGAGAATTGCCTCTGAGCAAGTCTCTTTCTTACGAGACCCTGCTCCATCAATTGTTTGGGACAGGAAGCTATGAGTGGGAATATATTTTCCTAATGTCTTGCTGAGAATTTTTGGAGAGTTAATACAGAGGATCTTATAGGTTGTACCGGTCATCTTGAACAGGATATGGTTGCTCACAGCGAGCAAAGGGAGACATTTTAAATATGCAGAGATTCTTTCAAATCTTTAAGATTAAAAGTAAGTCTGACTGCAGAAGTGTGAATATATTCTAGCATTGAAATCCTAGAACGATTGAGTGACAGAAATTCGAATGGAGCTGTTGAAGTGTTGTCAAAGGTAACTGTGAAAAAGCCAAAAAATAAACAGCTTTGTGGAAGAAGATTCAAATCATCATTACACCAATTTTCCTGCCACCTCTACCAAGATAAGTCAATTTCCCATGAAGATGAGTCACAGGAATGCCTCCTAGGTAGAGAACAAGAGTGAGAACATCAAAATAAAAAAGAAGGCTGCTAATTATTAAACCGACACAAGGAATGGTAACAGTTAAGTGATTATATATTCATTTATCATAGGCCCTCAAAAAGCAATGTGCCTGCTGTCCATTACCGCCTTGTCTTAGTAGGCATAACCACATTGTCTGAAGGTTTCAGGTCTTTTTGTTCTTGAACATATGTAAGAGTTGGGTGCCATCACTTTGGTCCTCTGTGATAGGTCAGGTATAGGGAAATGTCAAAATGGTCGGGGAGGCCAGGGATAGTCCAAATTGTCTATGAGATCACCTTCATGAATAATGGTATGATGCTGAAGCCTTTATGACGAAAGCCATAGAGCTTTGTGTCCTGGCTAAGCAGGTTAGAAGATGATGGGGAACGGTCTCAGGCATTCCTCTAACCAGCTAAACATAGTTGTAAGAAATTGGTTTACTGGTTGAGGGGGTGAAACCCTACTCAAGCAGAAAACTCAATCCTAAGAAGCCAATCAGGGAGAATTAAACAACTTGAAATGATCTTAAATTATTTATATGTGATGGTAGTGTAACACACAATTAATGTGTGGCACTGCATAAACACAACTCCAAATCCTCACCCCTCAACACCAGTGTAAGGAATTGGGTTGCTGGTTGAGGAGGGTGAAACCCTCCTGAGGCAGAAGCTACAATCCTTGTCAGGGAGAAATCACAAACAATCCCTAAATTAACCTGTGCTCAGCCCTTGGGTAGCTTGGCACAGAGCAGTCAAGCTTAACTCAGAGGCAATGTGTAAAGTATTTGTGCAACACTTTAAACAGTAACACAGTGAAAACACACCACAAAAGGATCCCACACCAGTTTAGAAAAATAGAGTATTTTTTAAATAAATAAAATAAGAGGAAAACGACAAAAATCCAATCAGTGGAACCAGAGATATGCAGGTTTAAAGATTTCAGTGAAAATAGCACCAAAAAGCACAAAGCGGCAACTGTGGATATCTGGTCGCGCTGGACCGGGACAAAGTCACAAGTTCAGGTGGACCGCAATGGCGCACGGGCCGGCTACAAGGACCCAGTTCGGTCCACTGAACGATAGTACCTTAAATCCTGGTTGCAGAGCTTAGTGAGGTCCTGCGCAGCGGATGCGTCGCACATCTGAGGGGTTGCGTAGGTTCCAAGAAGTTGCGAGGCTGCAATACAAGGTCCCGTGTCACCATCGAAGATCCCATCGACAAGAGTTTGTGATGGGAAGTTGGGTCTTAAGGATGCGTCGCTGGTCAAGGCAGTGCGTTTTTTCCGAAGAGCTGTGAGACTGCGATGTGTCATCAAAGCTGTCGTTGATGAGAGATTTGCCATGCGAGGCCCTGCGTAGGTGAAGATTCGCACAGTGGTAGTTCCGATGTAGGCTGCGAGGTCGATTGAGTCCTTGCGCTGGGAGAACCATTGCAGCAGAGGCAATGCTGCGGTTCTGCTTGGGATTGCACTGCACAGCAGAGATGATGCGTTGATTCTGCTGGATCCACAGATGGGCTGGCTGAGCACCTCCAGGTCCACTTCCAAGGGTCCAGGACTGGGGTGGCACCACTTGGCTGGGTAAGACTCACAGATGGCAGAGTCTAGGTGCTGGGTTCAGGGTTGTTGGAGCTTTCTGTCCCCGGGGCTGTAGTCAGAAGGCAAGCTAACTAGCCCTTGAAGTCACTTTGGGGTCCTTGGTTCAACAGATGCACATCCAGTCTTTCTCGCTCTGGCAAGAGGGCAGCAGGTGATAGGTCAGTACAGCAGGGCAGCAGTCCATCAGAGCAGTAGTCCAGCAGAGTGGCAGTCCTTTCAGCAGCATAGTAGTCCTTCTTCCTGGCAGGGTATCCACAGGTCAAGAAGTGTACCGAAGAGTTGGTGTCTGGGGTCCAATATTTATACCTGGGCCTTCCTTTGAAGTGGGAGAAGCTTTAGAGGTTTCCCTTTGCAGTCTGCAGGCATCCTGTCTTCCCTATTCTGGCTCCAGACTAACTACAGGGGGTATGCAGCCCTTTGTGTGGAGGCAGGACTCACCCTTTTCAAGTGTAAGTAGGGCTGTGCCCAGCTCTGCCCTCCCATTCTGCCAGTGATGGCCCATCCAGGCACACCTATGCTCTCTATTGTGTGTGGCTGTGTGGTTGTCCAGGAGGAATACCCAAAGCCTGACTGTCAGCTACACCCAGTCATTTGACCTAGAGCCAGGCTGCAGGCACTTACAGGCTAAGGCAGGAAAATGCCAACTTTCTAAACGGAAAAACAACAAGGTGATGGATGGAATGCTTGAATTAATCTCAGCCACTGGCAATCGCACGGGCCGCATCCCAATCCCTCGTTTTTTTGCCCACCATGCCACCTCAGTTTGGACCCAGCCATATGCAAATCAATCTTGACCCTGCTCCTCACAGGAACAGTCCAGCCCAAACTGCAAGGCCAGGCCCCCCGAACCAGAACACAAGCAACCTAGGACTGGTTTCGACCTAGTTAGGGCTTTTCAGCCAGGTATAGCTTGGTTCCAGTGCCACAGTGAGCCTGGAACCCACGTCCTGGCATACCCGGCGCACTTAGGGTGGCAAATGCAAAAATAACAAGGTGATGGATGGAATGCTTGTGGATGACAGACTTTAAGTAGTTAGACCTGTTGTGTATGAATGGCTGGGATTGGCAAGAACTGACACATTTAATTCTTTTGATGTGATTATGTTCTTTAGTTTTATTCTTATTTTTGGTTTTTGGAATGTATGCATGAATTAATGTTTCGTTTTGTCTTGTGTTTTGATGAATAATGGAATAATGCACTATAATATAATATATGTTCTTTGTAGTAAGATAATGTATTTGGTAAATTCATACAATTGGTTAAACTTATATGTGTGGAGAATATTCCTTTAGAGCTATGTTGACGACATTGGATGTCGTGTTTTGCAAGATTGTCAATTTAAATGATTTATCCTCACGCTCCTCGTTTTCTATCTAGCAGGCACACTAGTAGCATTTAATTTACAGGCACAGCTAGTGTCACTTTACTATGGACTTACAAATAAATTAAATATGCTAATTGAGTATAAGCCAATTCTACAATGTTTTAAGGAGACAGCCCAAGCACTTTAGCACTGGTTAGCAGTGGTAAAGTGCGCAAAGTTCTAAGGCCAGCAAAATGGGCTCAGAAAACAGGAGGATGAAAGCAAAAAGTTTGGGTATGATCCTGCAGAAGGTGCCAAGTCCAACAATAGTAATGAGAGGGAACGCCTAAAAGAGAATGATAAGATTTGTTGTGAATCAGGCAATCTACTTTTAAGAAGCACTGCAAAAATCCCTATACTCAGTCTGGTTTTGAGGCCAACAGTTAAAAAATAAAATGTTTGTTTAAATAAAGAGTTAGCTGTTCAGTACCCACTATTATGAGTTTCAAGTTGTGCATTGTGTAACCTTACTGGTCCATAAGATTGTTTTTTCACAGAATAAACAGGAATATAGAGGCATTGTCAAGAAAAACATTCAGAGAGCGTGTAAGAACATCATATGGAAAGCTTATCAGATGAGTTCACTGGGGTATACAGCTTACAATTGCCCAAATGCAGGGGCATAGCCATAAATAGTGCAGCAGGTGCAGTGGCACCGGGACCTGGGGGTGTGCGGTGCCAACTTTACCATAATTTTTTGTTACTATAACAACAGGGGAGAGTGGCCCAATTTCCTTCCTTGTGTTAAGTTCCTTTCACCCTTGCTACACCACTGACCACATCGTACAGCCCCCAAACCACCGGCAATTTCCTGGTCGACAGTACATCCTTGTCTCAACTCTGCCATCAATCACAGCTAATGTGAAGTTGCTGAACCTGTACATGAGCTCAGAGTTATTCAGCTCTTTCCACCCCCACAGAAGTGTGCATGATCCCCCTGGCTGAGATATTGACCAGTACCAGTATGTTTATTCGATCATATTATTCGAACTATATTGACAGAAACAAGCCACATGTCTACAGTTGTCCACAGACCCAATGGACTCTGGTCCTCTTTCCAGGGTTTAAGTGTTATAAACTGGATGAACCTTGATGGTGCCCTCTCATACTCCTTCGGAAGACGACAGGCACAGTTCCAGGACAGATCTGGGCACTAAATTGGCCCTTCCAAGCAATTTTCAAACCAACCCCAAATTGCCCCATATGAGTGAGCACAGCAATTAAGCTCCCCCTTCTCAAATGGATCACAGAGTTTTTCCACAAAAAAACTTTTCGAAAATCTGAAAAAACCCAGCGCAGATAGTTTTCTCACATGGGCAAGGGGGAACCATAGTAAATATCTGTCTGTCTTTCGCACCTCTAGAATACACTTGCCGTTAACTTGTAAGAACACTGGCCCTGATTCACAAAGGGCCTCCGCACTCGTGGCTGAGGCACCGCAGTCGTTGGGAGCTTCTGCACTCGTGGCGGAGGCCCCGCAGTCGTTGGGAGCCTCTGCACTCATGGCGGAGGCCCCGCAGTCGTTGGGAGCTTCTGCATTCGTGGCGGAGGCCCCGCAGTCGTTGGGAGCTCCTGCACTCGGGCAGAATCTCCGCAAAGAAAATTCTCATTGCGGAGATTCCGCCCGAGTGCGGAGACGCCCCAGCGATTGAAGCCTTTGTGAACCAGGCCCGCTATTGTGAAACCACTGAAGTCTGAGAGATGTGCACCAGATAAGATCATGATGCTCCAACTGTTTCTTCCCTCACTTACATTTCCTCATCCCCCCTAGACTTTGGCCCTGCTATCCATGCTTGCTCGCGTACAGGCAGAATTAAGCGGTATCAGACTTTGCTGTTCAAAATCTGAAAATCCTGACACCTAAAGAATTGCATATAGTAGCTTTAGCTCTTGAAATAGTTATTATCCTTTACAGTCTTCCAAATTCATTAGTGATTAGTAGAGAGATTTAGATTCCAAATACACCCTTCAATTCCAAAGGATGTCTCAAAACATCAGCAGAGTGCACTGACTATGAATATAATTACTATAGAGGATTGAAAACAGATTACCCAATCATTTTAGCAGCTAAGAATTCTGTTACAGTGAACTTCATGATGGCTGCTTTCCAAATAGCATGAAACTTGTTTAAAGAGATGATAAAAAGTGCAGAAATATGAATTATAAAGATAGTTGTGCACCATTTAGACCACAAGTTACTGGTTTTGATTTGTTCCAATATCCCATCAGTGTGTGTACCACTCCTGTGAGTGGTCAAAAGCTCTTGCCATCGGGTGAGACCTCTTTAGTTGCTCCCGGATGCAGTGGGATGCACCTGAGCTTTGTGAGATACTGTACCACAGGACAGCACAATCAGAATACTGAGCCCCCCAAGAAGGACATATAGCATTTAACACATGTGAAGAGATGGTAGGCACAGGCTGAGCCTGTATTTGATGGTGAATATTGAAGAGATGTGAGTGGAATGACTGTTGTGAGCTGCTTCCAAGACTCATGCTAGCATTTCCATCAGAGTCCACATCACTCTAGTGAAATGTTTAGCACTATCAAACCTGAAAGATACTCTAAGTGTAGATTCCTCCCCTAGTGGATACTGTGTATTTGTATGGTACAAAACCAACTGGTAAAGAGTTCTGTAAAAGAAGTTACTTTTTAAATCCCTTTAAAGAGGAACTTGTGATTGATAATCCAAGTTGATTGTATTAATGTTTGAAATACAGGATTCACAATAAAGTGATTAATAGCAAAACCTCTGGGTGGTGGAAGAAATGTAATGTCATTTTAATAACTCACTATAATAAACAACCCATTCACCATATATTATTTAGGTTTAAATCTATTTTTATTGTCACAGCTTTAGCTCAATACAGTGGAAACATGTCCATATTAGAGGCTCACCCCCCATCATCACCATTATAGAGCGTAACTTTTCAAACAAGAAATCCCCCCCCTCCCTACCCGGTTTCCAGTAGCTATGTGGATATACAAAATCAATAATCTCGAAACAGTGTCACTTAATGAATGCCCCCCGCTTCCTCAGTGGGGGCCGGGTCTGTGAGACGTAATAATCGTAAGTAGCGGGGGCAGGTCAGCTCCCTGAATTCTCGGGATAGCACCATATATTATTTAAAGGTGAGGAGCATTGATTTAATCTGTGCTGATGATACAAACAGTCAAGTAGTAAACACGAAACCCACAAATATTACAAAGATAAACTGTATGGTAGCGTCAGAGATGGCTACGTCGTTTGCAGATGAGGGTTAATGATGACAGCATTGTATCACACTGTTTGGTCCCATTAAACATGGTAGCCACAGTCACAAGAATATCACCCAATAACATCATTAAAAAAAAGTAGAATTGAGAATGGCACAGTGCAGTTTAACACATTTCCGGGTGTGTCATGTAAAATGTGGCAGCTTGGCTGAATGCTTGGTTGGAAGGTACATTAGTCTGCATTTGATTTACCACTGGCTGTTTTTATTCGGGAAAACTGGCTGTTCATGTGCCTTGGTTTGGGAGAAAGAGGTAGATTTTCAGTGCTGTTAAAAAGTCTAAATTTCTGAGGGCCATAGAAAAAGGTTTTTAAGCTAGTCCAGAGTTTGGTTGCTTGTAATGAAAACGAGATGCCCCCATGTAGCTTTTGCAGAAATATGGGACAATGAAGGGGCATGCAGAAGTGAATTGGAAGACTGCGGTTAGGAAGAGATCGGTCTAACATTGCTCTTAGGAATTCTGAGCCCACTTTCTTCATGAACTCTCGTGCACTGTCTCATAATACCCAGCTCATCCTCTCGCTCTCAGCAGACCCCACCACCACGAAGAGCAAATTACACAACTGCATGAAGAACGTCGCTGACTGGATGAAGACCAACTGTCTGAAGCTCGACACAGACAAGACCGAAGTTCTGATCTTCGGCAACAATGCCTACCCTTGGAATGGCACCTGGTGGCTCGCCAAACTCAGACCCAAACCTACAGACCACACCCACAACCTCGGCATCATCCTGAACAGCAAGCTCAACATGAAGTGACAGATCAACACAGACTCCTCTGCCTACTTTTACACCTTCTGCATGCTCTGGAGAATCTTTAAATGGCTCTCCATCAACATGAGGAATACAGTCACTCAAGCCCTAGCCACCAGCCGGCTGGACTACAGCAATGCACTTTACGCAGAAACCACTACCGAACTCATGAAGAGACGATACAGAACTCAGAGGCCAGACTCTCCTCAACCTCCCCTAACGGACACACATCACACCACACCTTAGGATCCTCCACTGGCTCCCCATCCAGAAAAGATGCAAATTTAAGATATTGACACACACCTACAAAGCCCTCCACGACCTAGGACAAGCATACATCAACCACCGCCTGAACTTCCACCAACCGTCCAGAGACCTCTCTCCGCCACCCTCGCACATCCGCCAAACCCACAGCGGAGGCCGTTCCTTCTCCTACCTCGCTGCCAAGTCCTGGAACGGCCTTCCCCCTCATCTCCGTACATCATCCTCGCTGGAAGAATTCAGGAAGAGACTCAAGACCTGGCTCTTCGACTGAGCCCTGCTACCTAGCACCTGGATACCCTCAAGAGTGATTAGCAGCACTATACAAATACTGATTGATTCATTGATTGACTGAAGGGTACATTGGAAATGATGTGGCATGAAAAGGGTAACCAGAAGAGAACATGCAGTAGAAGGGTGATGTTGTCTCTTGTTATGAGGTGAAGAAGGAGCCAGGCTCCAGACCGGAGAATTTGCAGTCTGGACAGAAAATTAAAGAAACGTGAACAGCGATAAAATTTAACTTGGAATTTATTAAGCAAAGAACAAGACGTTCAGCCTGTAAGTGCCAGTCTGGAGACTACATTTTATAAGCCATTGTAGAATGCGAGGTAATGCAAGTGGCTAAAATAGAATATCGATGACAAAAACATTGATGTTAAAAATATCGGAAAAAAATATAGAATACAAAAATATCAACTCCCATACCTACACAGGTAAGTACAAAAATATTGAATCAAAAATATCGATGTAAAAAACTATTGATTTAAATATATATATAAAATAAAATATTATATATTAAATATATTAAATATTAATATTAATATTAACAAAATAAATTTAATTTAATATACATTTTAACAAAAAATAACATAAACTTAATTAAAAAATAAATAAACACACAAACATAATAATTTATACATATATATATATATAAATATTTACTTTAAAATAATTAATAAACTATTATCTTTGATTAATTTTAAAACTTTAAAATTATATAAAAATAATATATATATATATATATATATATATATATCAATAATAAAAAAAAAAAACATAATTTAAAACATTAAACTATTAAAAAATATTACTTACATTTCCCAATACAATCAGTGCAACAGTAGGGAAAGTGTTGGATAGAAAAATAATTAAATTTACTATTCCAACTCCAGTGAGTGCAACAGTAGGGAAAGTGTTGGATAGCGAAGGGGAAAAAATTACTATTTCCACTCCAAAGAATGCAACAGTAGGGAAAGTGTTGGATAGCGGAGGAGTAAAAATTACTATTCCCACTCCAAAGAGTGCAACTGTAGGGAAAGTGTTTGATAGCGGAGGGGGAAAAAATTACTATTCCCACTCCAAAGAATGCAACCGCAAGGAAAGTGTTGGATAGCGGAGGAGTAAAAATTACTATTCCCACTCCAAAGAGTGCAACAGTAGGGAAAGTGGTGGATAGCGGAGGGGTAAAAATGACTATTCCCACTCCAGTGAGAGCAACAGTAGGGAGAGTGGTGGATAGCGGAGGGGTAAAAATTACTATTCCCACTCCACTGAATGCAACAGTAGAATAACTGTTGGATAGCAGAGGGGTACACATTTTTATTCCTACTCCAGTGAATGCAACAGTAGGGAAAGTGTTGGATAGCAGAGAGGTAAAAATGACTATTCCCACTCCAAAGAATGCAACAGTAGGGAAAGTGTTGGATAGTGGAGGAGTAAAAATTACTACTCCCACTTCAAAGAGTGCAACAGTAGGGAAAGTGCTGGATAGCGGACGGGTAAAAATGACTATTCCCACTCCAAACAGTGCAACAGTAGGGAAAGTGTTGGATAGCGTAGGGGTAGAAATAAGTATTCCCACTCTAGTGAGAGCAACAGTAGGGAAAGTGTTGGATAGTGGAGGGGAAAAAATTACTATTCCCACTCCAAAGAGTGCAACCGTAGGGAAAATGTTGGATAGCAGAGGGGTAAAAATTACTATTCCCACTCCACTGAATGCAACAGTAGAAAAAATGTTGGATAGCAGAGGAGTAAAACATTGTATTCCCACTTCAGTGAATGCAACAGTAGGGAAATTGTTGGATAGCGGAGAGGTAAAAATTACTATTCCCAATTCAGTGAGTGCAACAGTAGGGAAAGTGTTGGATACCGGAGGGGTACAAATTACTATTCCCACTCCAGTGAGTGCAACAGTAGAGAAAGTGTTGGATAGGGGAGGTGTAAACATTTCTATTCCAACTCCAGTGAGTGCAACAGTAGGGAAAGTGTTGGATAGCGGAGGGGTACAAATTACTATTCCCACTCCAATAAGTGCAACAGTAGGGAAAGTGTTGGATAGCAGAGGGGTAAAAATTAGTATTCCCACTCCACTGAATGCAACAGTAGAATAACTGTTGGATAGCGGAGGGGTGGTAAATCTTTTTTATTCCCACTCCAGTAAATGCAACAGTAGGCAAAGTGTTGGATAGCGGAGGGGTAAAAATTTACTACTCCCACTCCAGTGAGTGCAACAGTAGGGAAAGTGTTGGATAGTGGAGGTGTAAAAATTACTATTCCAACTCCAGTGAGTGCAACAGTAAGGAAAGTGTTGGATAGCGGAGGGGTAAAAACTACTATTCCCACTCCAGTGAGTGCAACAGTAGGGAAAGTGTTGGCTAGCGAAGAGACAAAAATTACTATTCACACTCAAACAGTTAATACAAAAATAAAAAACATTAAATTATAAAAAATCATAAAAATAAATAAACAATATTTAGAAATGAAAAATCAAATATATTAAATATAAAAAAAGTACAAATATTATAATATTAATTACATATAAAAAACCTACAAATAATATATAATATAACATATTAAATAGATTTATAAAATAAAATTCTTTTAAACTAGAAAATATTTACAAACAAATAAATTAATTAATACATAAATGTATTTATTGTATTTCCTACCCTATAACACCAGACCAATAACAAAACACTTCAACATTTTTAATTACATTTTGTTCCAAAATTAACATAATTAATAATCAATTTAAAAAATATTATTAATAAAAAAAACTAATAAACATTAATTGACTACACACACTTTAACACTATGATATCCACAACACACACCTAAATTAAACTCTAAAATAATAAAACACAATTAAAACTTATTTATAAATTAAAAACTATTACTATTAACAAATAATAATTAAGTAATTAATTAAAATGTATTTAATACCCACCCTTTACCCCTTTAAAAGCAAAAACAACAGACAAAAAATTAAACAATTACCCAAAATACATATCAAATAATTAACATTAATTTACAACTGTATATTAATTGATTAAATACAAATTATTTCCCACCCTTTACTCCTATAAACACCAAAACACACACCTAAAATTAATTACTCAATTATCATAATTAATTACCAATTAATGAATTAAAACTAATTAACATCCAATTATTAATTCATCAATTAAAAATAAATTACTTCCCACCCTTAACACCTATAAACACCACAACACACCTAAAATTATTTACACAATTACCATAATTAATTACCAATTAATTAATTAAAATTAATTAACAGTCAATTATTAATTAATTAATAATAAATTACTTTACACATTTAACACTGTAACTTCTCAATTAAACAAATATTAATAAATAAAAAATAATCAGTACATTTAATATATTTAAATTACTTCCCACCCTATTCTCCTATAAACCCACAACCCGCTATGGAACTAAAAACACAAAATTCAAATAAAAAAAAAATTAATAACTACTAAAAATTTAACACATATATTAAAAATACAAACAATTCTTATACAAAAAAACGTACAACACAAACATATAAAATATATACTAAAATACATAACATTAATAAACAAACGATATTTTTAACAACTATGGGGCCGATTCCGATTCGGGCCGGAAATCTCTCCGACCGAGCCGGACCCGGAGAGATTTCCGACCAAATCGGACCCGTGCAGCCCGACCGAACGAGTACGATGCGCACGTATGCCATCGGACTCGATTCGGTCGGACTCCCATTGAAGTCAATGGGAGCCTGTCGTACAATTCGTACGCGGGTTCCCATTGACTCAATGGGTGCGAGGCGGACAAGGGCGCCCCCTACAGCTTGTACGCGTCGAAGCGACTCGCGCCGTACACGCACAGGTAGGGGGGACCCATGGGTCCCCCCTGTGTGCGACTCGCGCGGCTACGCGTACAGGGGGGTCCGACACGGACCCCCAAAGTACGGCTCCGACTGCTCTTTCGAGCCGGAGTGCGCGGCTCGGTCGGACTGCTCGCGGCGCGCATCGTACTTACCCGGCCGGGCAACGTCTCCATTGCGCAGTGCGAGTCGTGTCCGAGCGAGTCGGTCGGTGCGGTTAGACCCGGGAACGAGTCGGTCGGAGCGGTCGGGACGCCCGGACGAGTCGGTTGGCGATTTCGCATCGTACTCGCTCGCCCAGACGCGCGTACGAATCGGTCGGGAAATAGGGCTCCGAATCGGATCCGGTTAAGCCGAATCCGATTCGGAGCCCTACCGGCCGAGATCGGAATCGGCCCCTAAATGTTTGCAAATGATATTAAACACTTCGATATTTTTAACATCAATATTACTTACGTAAAATTGATATTCTTGACCACGAGAATCTGTATGTTGATATTTCTGACCCACGATATTCGCAACTCGATATTTGTGCAACTCGATATTTTTGAATCAATATTCTGTTTCTGCACCGGCTAAAACACTAGACCACATACCAGCATATCTGTTGGCACAATGTTACAAAGGTGCTCTGGAAAGCCTTGGTAGAGCCTGTTAGCACTGTCCAGGGAGGAGAGTATTAGGGCCATTATTGCAAGTACCCTTTGGGGGAACCCTAGCATTGGAAAGCTTCACCTGAATTGTTATATTCCATATAGGTGCCCTATATAGGTACAGGTAACATTGCACCCTTTCACCTATATTCTTCTCTATATTACATACATAACGGTTCTTAGGCACTGACCTTTTACCTAGATATGACACTGCATTCAGAACGCGGGTTTTTCCCTGGTTCGATTCTCATATATTATGCATGAGGCTTCTTGGAAGCACAGCAGGACTAACAGTAGGATTACCATCTCCTGTATAATATCTCTGTATAAAGTTCAAGCCCAACGTCATCCTTTAGGCCGACACAGTAACACAGCAAGGTAGGACCCCTGGGGAGACCTATGGGTATATATACAGCACATCTTGCTTAGGAAGATAGAGGAGACCGTGACTTCCCGGCTGACACACTGACCAGAGACGCTGAGGTTCCTGCATGCAGACGCTCCAGATCGCAGTGGTCTAACATCTCTCGCGGGGTGTCCAACTCGAGACCAGGACGGGGTCCCATATTCTCTCATTCTAAGGGATTGGGGTTGACTAGATCCTAGAGGGATTCTTGGCATAACACCTACACAGATGCTAGGTACATTTAGGTACATCTAGTTAGGGAGGCATCGTAGGAGTACGCACTTTTTATCACATGCTTTATGTACTTGTATATATTCATGATTTCTGCAAGATGGTAGAACTATACCATCCCTTTACTTTCGTAGTACTGCTAATCATATATCTCTGCTACTGTCTAATGGTTGTTGCAGCTCATATATTCTACACTAGAATAACAACTGTTCAATAAATTCTTATTGAAAACGACCAGACTGTTTATTCTTTGTATCTCTCTGAGACAAACTAAGTAAGCACGAGTGACTGAGCGAAAGGTAGTATATTGTTTCCACAATTCTGAGGGATCAGGGTTGTCATGTCCTGAGGTTGCCAGAATCTATTCTCTCCTTGGTAAGAGGAGATTATAGTGGCACTGTGAGCTAGCTGATACAGACAGGCTAACGTATCCGGTGGAGGTGCACGGAATCAGTCCGCCACAAATCCCACAGTTTATGTTATCCAAACGCGCAGATCCTGTATAGGTTATATAGGAACTACACGACATGGCGCCCAACGTTGGTTGGGTACTTATTTAACAGTAGAATCTGAGTAGTTCAGTCGTGCTATTCTCAGAGACCCCTACTCACAAAACACCAGAGACGTCTGGAGTGGGTGGGCACAAACTCCGCCACAGCTGAGTAGGCTAAAAAACGTATTTATTGGCTGTTGGTTAATCAAGCTTGAAGGACACAGTGTTCCTAAAATTGTGCATAACACTTTATCTTGGTTCCCTTGAAAAGTTATTTAGCGTACTAAAAACAATGACTAACCAGGTCTTAGATCCACTTCAACAAGAACGGCCCCTCATAGACGAGGAAAATACAGACGCAATACAAATTGCACCAAACTTTAGAAATACAGTCACCCTGAGACTGCTAGAGCATGGTTTATCATCTAGGGGTGGCATAGTAGTTTTCGTGATCGAGGCACACGAATCAAACAGAACAGAGATATTTTATTCGTGGATTACATTCCCGGCAGCAAATGCAAGAACAAAAACATTTCACTTCTACACAGAAGGAGATGCACCAGCGGAATACTGTCCGTATGAGGACATAGAGGTTCCGCTCACGTACCAGGAACACTTATACTGGTTTAAAGGTGCCCTACCCCATAAGAAGAAGAGTAAGACTTGGCCCGCTCGGAAGAGAAGGGGCAACATGGCCAATATTAGCGGCCTACACACCACATCCTGACATTGAAACAATGCCACTAGGAGACTTACTCATACAACATAAAGATTTAATTAAAATCTATAGGAACTTGACGCAATTCGTCATGAGGACACTTACAGTCCAACCAGCAATAGTTGCAACAAATGGAACTCAAATTCAGGGTACAGCAACTAAAATTACAACACAAACATTACATGCGGTAATAGGTAAAATGCCCACAAAACGTGAAAAAATGCCATTCTGGGTAGCTCAGAAAATAACACAGCTAGAGGCAGTATTCCCGAATACTACCCCGTATGAAAAACACAGAATGCTAACAATCTGCTTGCCCATGGGGATAACTCCACAAGTAGAGGATTGTACCACTTGGGGTACAGTCTTTGCTGCCATTTATACCAGAACTCATGGTATCCCGTCATTAGCAGTAGTACCTGATGTATTGAGACAAATACAAAACGAGTATGGAGCAGAACCTTCCCTAAACTTAGGGATGAAGTTACTAGGTAGCTATGCCCAGGTATCAGCCATAATACTAGCTAACATTAAGGGGGAAACAGCTTCAGTGGCTATCCGCCAACGCCTAAGGGAGTTCAGTCCTTTAGAACAAGAACACGAACTACTGAAAATAATTGAAACTGCTTATGCAGAATTAGGCAGAGACAGTTTGGGTGGGAAAGCTTTAAAACCACAACTGATGGGCAGTCCTGAAAAGGACACTTCTAAGCAGACACCTGCTTCAACAAAGAAGAAGTGGGACAATAAAAAACAACAAAACTTTAAAGGAAACAGATCTCAATCCCGAGGTAGATCTCCGCCACAGGAGTCCTCCGAAAAGAGGTATAACCTTAGGAATAGGGATAATATTAGAAAACCTGACAGGTATCAGGATACTGATACACGTTCCTCTCGTTCCTTTCAGGGTTCATCGAAAAACTCCAAGAGGGAAGGACGGTCAGACAGACAAGAAGAGCGTACAAAGTCCAGAGACAAGCAGCACGCTCAAGATTACACTTCTAAAAAAGAAGAAAAACCAAAGCAAAAGCCACAGTTCAAAAAGAAGAAAGTTGCAGGTCTAAAGATCAGACATGCCCAGAATTCTGAGGACTCGACTACTGAACGGGGAATGGGCTCTGACGATGCTAGACAGTGCGGCAGAAGTAACAATAGCTCGCCAGAACCTGAAGGAATTTCTGGTGACAACGGACTTGAATGATTATATCACAGTAGAAACACCCGATACTAGGGTAAGTGTCCCACATAAAGTATATGAAATAACGCTCCAAATGGAGGGGGACAAATGTAGAACAGTGAGAGGTCTCTTTTGGTAGAACCTGACGTTTGGCTATGATATTTTATTAGCTGAACAAGATTGGCCGCCAGCATTCGTCATGGATTGTCTTAAAGGAGAAACAGTAATTCTTCCGGCATTCTCAGACCATATTCCCAGGCACTTACAACACACTTATGCGCAGGAGTGGGCGGTAGCCCAGGCTCCGGCATTATACAAAAATCATGTTGGATGGGATGAGGATTCAACCCACCACATAATTCCTTTAAAAAATACTCCAACTGCACAGAGGCAGTATCCAATATAGCAAGAAGCTAAAAAACAGGTCAGGGAGATCTTAGATCAACTTGAATACCCAGGGGTGATCGAAAATTGCACCTCACCTATAAACAATCCTTTGTTTCCTGTCATGAAACCTGACAATTCATATCGTTTAGTTTTAGATTATAGACACTTAAACACTTGCACTAAGACATTTGCAGTCCAAAATGCACACAGTGCCGCATTAATGAATAACATTGTGCGGAAAAAATATAAAACAACACTTGATATCTCAAATGGATTTTTATGCCAAAATATAGGACCTGAAAGCAGGTATCTAACAGCCTTCTCAGCGCTAGGGTCCCAGCGTCAATTTTTGTCGACTCCCCCAAGGGTATAAGAACAGTCCGGGGTTGTTTTCGGCCAGAGTAACTGAGTTACTTCAAAATTTGGATGAAGAGGCATTGTCCTATGTGGATGATATTTATCTAACGGACGATGACCTAGAGGAGCACTTGAACAGAGTGAATACCATAATTTTGGGATTTGCATCTGAGGGCTACAAATCCAACTTTCAAAAATCAAAAATTGCCCACCTCAGTGTCCTGTTTTTAGGATATGAGCTTTCAAGTGAAGGAAAAAGCCTTGGTAGAAAAATGCGCGCTGCTCCAACCTCCAAAATCATTGAAAATCTTACAATCAATTCTGGGATTCCTACATTTTGGTAGAACATACATTTTAGATTACACAGAAAGAGTAAAACCTTTCTACGATTTAATAAAACCTGATTTTTCAGTAAAACAATGGACACAGGAACATACAGATACACTTCATTCCCTACAAGCTGACATGATAGCTTCCAAACACTTACAGACATGTGTAAACGTACGCAACCTGGTGATCCATATAGTTGCGGGTCAATCTGGGTACATCTATCTAACATATAATGAAGGTGAGACAGTACCAATTGCATACAAATCACATTTGTACACAAATGCTGAGATGCGCTTCGCATCAACAGAAAAGGTTCTAACAGCAGTACAGACTGCTGTAGTGAGAGAAAGAGCACTGGCTTAGGGGAAACAAATAATAGTAGTGACTCAAGTTCCAGCTTTAGAGGCTGCGACAAAGGCAAGCGTTCCTAACGCTAAAGCCTTACATCCGAGATGGATACAATGGGCTAATTCACTCACTGCATCGGATGTTGGATACAGGTACGACCCAAAATTAAAGACACAAGCAGAAATACGAGCAAGAAAATCCTCTACCAAACGAAATAATGCCTCTAGATCAGTATGAATATATAATTTACACTGACGGATCAGCTCAACCGGCCATAGGAAGTAAGCAACAATATAGCGCAGCATGTGCAATCGTTAAAGGTTGCATGAGGGATGGAAAGTTCCACCCAAGTTGCACAAAAACGCAGTCTCTAGGAGACTGCACGGCACAGTTGGCAGAGTTAAAAGCCTTGATACTGGCACTGGTAAATACGGATCGAGAATTCCCCACACTAATTGTGTGCGATTTCTTTTACTGTGTACAGTCATATAATGAATATTTGCAGTACTGGGTTCAAAATGGATTTAAAGATGCAAAAGGTGGCACAATTAAGCATAAAATGCTATGGGAGCAGGTAGTGGAGTTGAAAACCGAACTACCAAGGGCTCACGTGATACATACACTGAGGGGCCGATTCCGATTCGTGTCGGTAATTTCTCCGACCGAGCCGGCCTCGGAGAGATTTCCGACCGAATCGGACCCGTGCAGTCCGACCGAACGAGTCCGATGCATTCGTATGCCACCGGACACGAGTCGGTCGGACTCCCATTGAACTCAATGGGAGCCGGTCGTACAACGCGTACGCGGGCTCCCATTGCCTCAATGGGTGCGAGGCAGACAAGGGCGCCCCCTACAGCGAGTACGCCGCGAAGCACTTCGCGGCGTACACGCACAGGTAGGGGGACCCATGGGTCCCCCTGTGTGCGCCTCGCACGGGTACGCGTTCAGGGGGTCCGACACGGACCCCAAAGTACGGCTCCGACAGCGAGTTCGAGTCGGACGGCGCGAGTCGGTCGGAGCGGTCGAGGTGCGCATCGTACTTACCCGGCCGGAAAACGTCTCCATTGCGCGGTGCGAATCGGGTCCGAGCGAGTCGGTCGGAGCAGTACGATCCGGGAACCAGTCGGTCGGAGCGGTCGGGTCGCCCGGACGAGTCGGTCGGCGAATACGCATCGTACTCGCTCGCCCGGACGCGCGTACGACTCGGTCGGAAAATAGGGCTCCGGATCGGATCCGGTAAAACCGAATCCGATTCGGAGCACTACCGGCCGAGATCGGAATCGGCCCCTGAGTCATCAGCGTGATGGCGTTCACGTTGAAGGGAATTGGCTGATGAAGCTGCAAAGGGGGCTGTACGCACGGCTTCCGTAGCTGCAATCACTCGTACTAAAACGAGAATAGATGGTGAGATTATGGTAGCTATCAATGCTTGTCGCAAAAATAGCGGAGCAGTTCCAAAAAAGTTTCCACTCAAGTACTGTTAGATGCCACTAACATTCCATTTGCTCAGATTCCTGGAGTGGGGGATAGAGTAATTCCAAACATGGATCGTAGGTTAGGTTTAATTCTAGCAGCACACAAAGGGATAGGTTCTGCACATGTAGGAGTTACGGCGACTGTTTCTTTGTTGAAGCAATGCTATTGGTGGCCTGGATTAACAAAGCAGACTAAAGACTATGGGGTCAATTCCGATCTCGGCCGGTAGGGCACCGAATCGGATTCGGCTTTACCGGATCCGACTCGGAGGCCTCTTTTCCGACCGATTCGTGCATGCGTCCGGGCGAGCGAGTACGATGCGGGCGTACGCGAAATCGCCGACCGACTCGTTCGCGGGTCCGAACCGCTCCGACCGACTCGCACGGACACGACTCGCAACGCGCAATGGAGACGTTCCCCGACCGAGCCAGTACGATGGCCGCCTCGAGCAGTCCGACCGACTCGCGCCGTCCGGCTCCAAAGAGTAGTCGGAGCCGGACTTCGGGGGTCCGTGTCGGACCGCCCTGCAAGCGTAGCCGCACGAGTCGCACACAGGGGGGACCCATGGGTCCCCCCTACACGTGCATGTACGGCTCGACCCGCATCGACGCGAACCCGCTTCAGGGGGCGCCCTTGTTCGCGTCGTACCCATTGAGTCAATGGGAGCCCGTGTACGCGTTGTACGACCGGCTCCCATTGACTTCAATGGGAGTCCGACCGAATCGAGTCCGATAGCATACGTACGCATCGTACTCGTTCGGTCGGGCTGCTAGAGTCCGATTCGGTCGGAAATCTCTCCGGGTCCGGCGCGGTCGGATTGATTTCCTGCCCGAATCGGAATCGGCCCCTATGTCTTGAAATGCGACATCTGCCAGCAGATGAAAGGTTCCACCGTAACACGTCCAGCACAGACACCATTATTAATATCTGACAAACCACTAGCGTGGGTTTACTTGAATCACTGCGGCCCCTTACAAAGAGATGGGGCTTAGAGGTATATCATGGTTGCAGTGGAATCCTGCTCAAGATTCCTATGGGTGTGGCCCCAACGCTCGGCTGACGCTCAAACTGTTATAAAAGATTTGCGAGTCTTTATAGGGACATATGCAATTGGCACATTACATTCTGACCAGGGCCCTGCGTTTAGCTCTCGGGCTTACAAGGAGGCCATGCGAGGATTGGGTGTAGCATTGCCGTACTCATCTTCGTACCATCCCGAGGGAAATTCGGTAGTGGAGAGAAAAAACCGGGACTTAAAGCAATCTTTAACAGCTAGAGTATTAGGCACTGGTGAAAGTTGGGTAAAACATCTGTATGGAGTCCAGCGAGCTTTAAACAACATGCCAAGAAGTTCTCTAGGTGGGGTCACTCCATATGAGGTCCTATTTGGGACAAGAATTTGGGTACCTGATCCTGATTGTGAAGGCGCAGTGGCGGATGAAAAGCCTTTTGACATCCATGATCGTTTGGCTGTTTTACAGTATCTAAATGAATCCAGGACACAACAAAGTAATGTCCACCTGAAGAAGACCGCCACTGGGGAAGTCAAATCAGTCACGGCAAGACCTGTCTGGATCCCAAAAGTTGGGGATCTGGTCAGAGAGAAGATAGCGGACAAAAAAGAATTTGGGCCATCATACAAAAAACCTGTACCGGTCCTAGCAATTGAAGGAACAAGAATTTTACTTCTACCGCCTCTTGCCGGAATAAGGAAGAAAAGATTTGTCTCAATCGACCTAATCAAACCACATTATGTGGCCGATACTGAGTAGTAGGCCACGTGGACTCCAAAGTAGCAGACGCCCTCCTCTTGCTACAATTCAAGAGGTTCAAACGGAAAGACTCATCACGTTAGAAGAACCTCCAGCACGGAATGAAGGACTATGCAACAATGCCATGGAACTCTTCCTCTTGAACCTGAAGTTCAAATTCAAAATCAAACTCAAAATGAAAGACAAATTCCTATTCGACCAAATACAGATGTCTACGTCAACATGCCTCAAAGAGAGCAAACCACGATTTCTACAAATCTTGATGCAATACCAACAATTGATCGAACTGCTTCTGGCTACTTCAGAAACTTTGATACGTTTTCTTTGGATCCAAGTGAACCGGAAACGATGACAGCCAAAAAATCACGCAAACAGCAAGTAAAAGACTTTTTGAACTTTCTTAAAAAGACTTGCCTGGTGTCACCCTGGGTAGAACTATGCATAATCACCGGGATACTTTTCTTTCTTTTCTGGGTAGGCTTAGTAATAGTTTTTAGCATGCTTGTTAATGGAAGATACCTTCGACAAAGCTCTGCAGCCCAAAAGGTGAACTTACTTTTAAAACCACACCTATCATCTCATCGAGAACAAAGAGACTTGTCATCAGTGAACATTACAGCAGTTCCTATACCGGATGGTATAGTTTGGGACAAGGTTGATTCCGATATATTTGGTCCGACCGAAATTTTAAGAATTCCTCATTTATTTAAAATATCGTTGAGTGATATCATTACCTCAAGTACATTTTCGGATGATGGGGATTTTGAAACTGTTAATAACATGTTATCTGATTTGGAAAAATCTGCTGCGTTTTCTAATAGTGAAATATTGGAAGACACATCAGATTTCGAGAGTATGTATTGTTATCAACACTATGGTCATCACTTTTTACATAAATCTGCAAATCCTAGACCTGTGTTCACCTACCACCAGTGGGAACATTGTCCAACACCACCGAAAGGCAGTTCAAAAACATTTACACAAAAGTTTCCATATTTTTCAGGGTTTAATATGTCTGACCCAGCCTCATATTACTTTAGGGTTGCACCAGCATCAGCACAGAAAAATATGTTGGCAAACACCAAACAGATTTACTCTGCTTCCTTTATTGCCCAGTTGTCCGAACAAGGTTTCGACTTGTGGAAAGACACCATAGACCTAAAATCAGTCCGGGGTACTAGGGAATGGCAGGTACAGGGAACCGAAGCTTTGTTTAGAGCATGCCTCATCCCTCAACAAATCATGTTTTTGAACGAGACAGTGCAACAGACGTCTTGCCTTGGACTAGCCAAGAACAAAGACTTGAACACACCTCGGCTGCCGACTCCAACACACACCGAGGGTAACATAATATCACAGGAAGAGATTACAGTAGATGACATCATACAATACAACAGATAGGAAAAAATGGTGGATTTGACCCACAGACAATAATAGTTGTCAGGCAAGATGCATGGGTAAAGCAGAAGGGTTTAGTATCCATAGGCCAGATCCACGTTATGTACAGAGACAACATCCAGGGGTAGTGACATCCTACAGTGTTGGGAAGTTGTGCCTCGATTGGCTAAAAACCTCAACACTCACACAGGTGAAACAACACTTATCCTTACTGTCACAGTATGTGGATCTTAGGGATTTTGTAATGGGTCCCAGGAAGCCACGTCAGAAACATTTCTATTATGCTGTCTATAATGAAATATGGAAAATATTCCAACAAGAGCCCGCAGAGAGACTACGAGAGATAGACCGTAAAAATCTAGAAAAATCTCTAGGAGTGATAGACAATGGGTTAACTACATTGACCTCCAGGATATATTCCTTAGGCAACATTGTATCTTCTGCGATAGACATACTGGAACAAGATTTGGCCATATTACAACACGGGCAATCACAGCTCCGTTCTATTATGTTATTAAGCTGGACGCTACAATCTTTGCATGCAGGCTACGTGCCTTGGCATTATATCAACAGTACGTCTCTGTTTTCTGAATATAATCTAATAGATAAACAGATAGAAATGGCACAAAGGGGAGCTAAATATACAATGCTGCGTATCGAAAAACTGGATAGATTAGCATTTACAGTAGCAGAATCACCGTCCACAGAATGGCTAATCCATGGCCACATAACTCTACCGGTCACTACTTTTCAGTTTCAGTATTGCCTTGAACAAAAGCAAGTAGGCAGATATGACGAAATGGGTAAGGAATACATTAAGGAATCATGGGTATTACCATACAGATTTCGATGCCGGAGTGGGGATCGAGAAGTGTTTCTGAACGGTACAAACTGTGAGAACGCTTTAAGTGGATCACTCATATGCCAGGATATAATGCTGCACGGGGCTTGTAATGGTTCTGTAGCAAACCTGTCCTGCCATTTGAGGGGTGCCCCAGCTGCAGTGATTACTCCAGCATTCAGGCTACTTTCAAATGGGAGTTACTGGATGCTGAACAGTCAAGGCTGTTGTGGCATGCTCCCGGGAATCGCATATCTGGTAACTGTGAGCTCCAGGGTTACTTGTTGTATGCAAGTATTGTTTCCACCGACACATACAGTCAGGGAGGCGCCGTTATGGCCTTCACTGAATGTTTCTTTAACACAGTTTGATACTCTAAGCAGAATGAAAGCCATGATTCTACAGAAGTCTGTGCCCTTAACCTCCGCTCGAGAGACTTTTGATCTCCAGATTGCAAGGTCTTCGGCAGAGATACAGGCGCTCATTCATACAAACTGCCCTTTCCATTTCGCAGAAATGGTAAATCGTATCTTTAACATGTCTGATATGACAGGCATTGTCCAGTTATTTAAGACCATAGGTTCTGGAATTCTGAGCACCTTTCAGACGGTACTTGGAGTTATCCCAAACTTCATACACTCCGTATTTGGGAGCATCTTTGGAGGACTTCCGCTCATCCTGTTCCTAGCAGCAGATATCCTGATTGTTTTATATTTACTACGCAATGGACGTCCCAGTCATCAAGGAGATGGAAAAAGCTCTCCTGGAGCGTAAATACCGTGACCGCATGGTACAACATCTAGGCACGCCTCGCCTAAGAGAACTAAGTGCATCTTGATTCTTGTCATTTCGACCAGTCTGGATGGACTGCATCTTACCTGTCCTCCGATGCCTGTTTTGCGGAGAAGAATGCGTGTTAGACCTGTGTTTGACACTCCCATCATGTGCGCCACTGTACGTGAATGCGTTACTGGACCCGATAACGGCCCATGTTCTGCAGTGTCCTCAGCGTATTCCAATGTTGATGGCGGCATTCCTTGAGCCACCGCAGGTAGTAACTGCACCTGTTGGTCTGAACACCGGCTCCCCCACTGACACCCAGGCTTTGGACGGTGCACAGGCTGCCCCAGCACCGGCTGCGGACAGCATGGAACATCATCTGTGCTCAATTGACATACTCTGCGAGGTGTTACAGGGGCCGTGTACTGCGGAAGCAAGCAACGGAAATGTTGCGTCTACCAGCCAGGACACATAAACATTTGACTCATTTGGCTCGTCGTGTGCTGGGAGAACTTCGCCCTTTTCTAAACAAGTTCAAATTTGGAACTATGAAACTAAATTGACATTCCTTTCATTTTTTGGGCATACATGGCTTTTTTTATGCTTATAGTGGTTCAGACTATAATTACGGACACTTTTAGAGCGAGGGCTTGAAAAACTTTCTTTTTAATTTTTTTAAGTTTTTAGAATTTTTTTAGAAGTTTTTAAACATTTTTGCCTAAAGAGATGTTTTTATAAACTTTGTGCGTACCGCTATCTTGTTATGCTAGTAGTACAGTAATAGGTTACATATGTCGTCCAGTCGGAAGAGGAGTGGGTGTTATATTCCATATAGGTGCCCTATATAGGCGCAGGTAACATTGCACCCTTTCACCTATATTCTTCCCTATATTACATACATAACGGTTCTTAGGCACTGACCTTTTACCTAGATATGACACTGTATTCAGAACGCAGGTTTTTCCCTGGTTCGATTCTCATACATTATGCATGAGACTTCTTGGAAGCACAGCAGGACTAACAGTAGGATTACCATCTCCTGTATAATATCTCTGTATAAAGTTCAGGCCCAATGTCATCCTTTAGGCTGACACAGTAACACAGCAAGGTAGGACCCCTGGGAGACCTATGGGTATATACATAGCACATCTTGCTTAGGAAGATAGAGGAGACCGTGACTTCCCGGCTGACACACTGACCAGAGACGCTGAGGTTCCTGCATGCAGACGCTCCAGCTCGCAGTGCTCTAACATCCCTCGCGGGGTGTCCAACTCGAGACCAGGACGGGGTCCCATATTCTCTCATTCTAAGGTAATAAGGTAAACTAGATCCTAGAGGGATTCTTGGCATAACACCTACACAGATGCTAGGTACATTTAGGTACATCTAGTTAGGGAGGCATCGTAGGAATACGCACTTTTTATCATGTGTTATATGTACTTGTATATATTCATGATTTCTGCAAGATGGTAGAACTATACCATCCCTTTACTTTCGTAGTACTGCTAATCATATATCTCTGCTACCGTCTAATGGTTGTTGCAGCTCATATATTCTACACTAGAATAACAACTGTTCAATAAATTCTTATTGAAAACGACCAGACTGTTTATTCTGTGTATCTCTCTGAGACAAACTAAGTAAGCACGAGTGACTGAGCGAAAGGTAGTATATTGTTTCCACGATTCTGAGGGATCAGGGTTGTCATGTTCTGAGGTTGCCAGAATCTTTTCTCTCCTTGGTAAGAGGAGATTATAGAGGCACTGTGAGCTAGCTGATACAGACAGGCTAACGTATCCGGTGGGGTTGCACGGAATCAGTTCGCCACCAATCCCACAGTTTATGTTATCCAAACGCGCAGATCCTGTATAGGTTATATAGGAACTACATGACAGAATGTGCTCAGATTCAAGAAGGATGCCTTGACTATGAAACAGAATTGTGTACATGTCTATGTGTATGCCTATTTGTACTGTCTTTGAGTAGAGGGAGGTATGGCATTTTGCTGCCATCTTTGATGATTTGTCGCACACAGGTATCTCTGCCTTGTTAAGACTGAGATTTACAACCTGTCTGAGAAGGAAGAAAATATCTACTACATGGCCCTTATTTTGGGCTTTTAACTGATGATCACGATCCTCTGCACTGTATCCTTTCCATTACCACTCATAACCCCCCACATCTCCTCGATGAGGCACACGATAACCTCCTTGCCCTTGTTGAACCGTCGTTAAGTAGCCCTTGGTTATACAGTGCTCCCTTGCTTTGTAGCTAGGTCATCTAAATATACATACATGTCACTTTATGTGGCTCTCAATGGTCTGACCTCAGTTTTAGCTTGGTTTTAGTAGGTTTCACCGATTTCCAGTAATTGTAGCTTGCTTTTTCACATAGGTTGGCTGTTAGGAGCTGTTTGAGGTGGCAAAAAGTTCACTTTTTCAACTGGGATTTCCTCACTATGCCACACACAAAATTTGATAGAAGCATGCTTTCAAGCAGTCTAACCACTGGCAATCGCTCCGGGTAGCATTCCAACCCATCGTTCTTTTGCCCACCATGTCACCTCAGATTAGATCCAGCCATATGCAAATCAGTCTTGACCCTGCTCCAATAGGAACAGTCCAGCCCGAACTGCCAAGCTGTGTCCGGTCTGAACTGGAACACAAGCAACCCAAGACAGGTTTTCTCCTGACTGGGGCCCTTCTGACGTGGGTCCTTTGCTTACTGTGCCACTGGAACCAAGCTACACCTGTCCGGGTGAAACCAGTCTACTGTTGCTTGTGTTCCGGTTCAGAGAGGATCGGACTTTGCAGTTCGGGCTGGATTGTTCCTATTTGAGCAGGGTCAACACTGAATTGCATATGGCTGGGTCTAATCTTACGCCACATGGTGAGCAAACCAGAGAGTCCTCCAAGAGAATCATACAGATATCTGAAAGTACTTCCTCAACATCCCCGCACCTGATAAATTGGATTCTCCAGTTAGAAGCATGTATCCATTCCTGTCATCCATTCTCAAAATCGGGATGCTGAAACTGACCTCCACTATTTGACAATGTCTCTTTTGGCTCCCAGTGTAAATCCCTCCTCCCTTGTAATTTCTAGTAGTACCAGCGCTGACAACAGCTCGACTAATATTATTTTGAATTTATTATTTTATTTATATAGAACAGACTTACCCCTAAGTGGCAGCAGAGTGTTTTTAGATAGAGCTGTCAGTACCTGCTGTCATGTGCAAGCATGAGGACAAGTGACGTTTACAAAAAGCAGAGTGAGGGGATTGGCACTGGAAGTAAGGTTTTATGCATGGGGACAAAATTGGTAATACAGGTTGTTACAATGAACAGAGTTTACAGTAGCCATTGTGAAAAATACCCACGTTTAAAAGGTTATTTTTATTTTTTTAGGTATGTAGGTTGAGGACCTCAGTAGGATCGCAGATACAGCACTAACAGGCACATGCATCAACCATTTTTGCGAGCGCAAACGGTGCGATTTGCAAAAATCGTCCGTTTGCGCCCGCAAAATGGGCATTTGCGATGCATCAAGGTTCAAGGCACTCGCAATTTGAGAATTCGCAATTAATTGCGAATTCTCAAATTGCGATTGCATTTAAGGAATCGCAATTTGAGATTCCTTAAATGCAATGCTAGAACCACTTTAGAATAGCGATTTCGCTCCTAGGGAGCGCAAATTACCATCAAGTTGAACTTGATGGTAATTTGCAAAAACTTTGAAAAATGCTCTAAAGTGCATTTTTCAAAGTTGTGGGTTACACACACACATGCCCTTGGGGCATGTGTGTGCACAACATGTGTGCACATCACAATTTCAGGGGTGCAACAGGGTGTCCTTTTGACACCCTTGAAATTGCATGCGCAATTTGCGAGTACCTATTGGTAGTCGCAAATTGCGCATGCAATCTCCCATTCATTCCTATGGGCCTGCAGGCCCATAGGAATGAATGGAAGGCATTCCTTTATTGCGACTCTCAATTTGCGAGTCGCAATTAAGGAATGTTTGGGAATCGCTAATTTTATAGCGATTCCTACATGCATAGGCTTTTGCAATTCCTTAATTACGATTCCTTAATAATCGCAATTAAGGAATCGCAAAAGCCTACATTGATGCATGTGCCCGTAAGATGGTGTTGAATTCTTTCCTGAAAGTCAAAAGTGAGGGTGCCATCCCAAGAGGGGGCAATGGGTTACTTGAAAAAGAGGTGGGAAAAAGGTGGATGTGTGTTTTCTTGTTCTCAATTGTGACTTATTAGTTCAAATTTGTTTCTAAGAAATTGCTTCAGCTTGTTTTTAGGTCTCGCCTGAGACAGTGCTTACATTGTTGTTTGTGAGATCTCTTGTATACTAAAAAAGAAACAATAAAAAGTGCTTAGAGACAGCCCATTACTTACCATTGGTTGACTTCGACGCAATCTCATTTCCTTGCTTCTCATTGGTCAGAGTCTCTTGGTTTCACTTTCTCTTCGTGATTTTGTATGTTCCGTGGAGCATGGATCAAGTACAGCTTCCGTTCCTCTGACACTTTCCCTCCACTGGCGGCGCGCTTCTGGAAAACTTAAAACAAATGTCTTTGTTGCCTTCCATAAAAGTGCTTGTGTTTGCAGTTGCCTCCCCAGCTCCGCGCCCTTGCGTGCCACGTCCTGCACCCACCCTACTCCTGCTGGCGTAAAGGTATTTTTTCCTGCAGTTGTTATGCAGAGTATTTTTTTTATGAATCATTATTCATAATATTTAATGGTAAACTTCGGTGTAATATCATAACTGAACCAAAAGTATTAAAGGTACCTGCCTCTGGTGACTACTACGCTGGGAGGCTTGGTTACAGACATTGCATGTGCCATCACTACTGTATGACTTGATGAGATTTGACAGCCTCTCTCAAACACATGCACCCCTGCCTGAGCAGGGTAACTTCCCTGTTATTTTAAGCACCCTTGGCTCTGCCACCAAAACCCCACCCAAATGCATCGTATCTACTATTAACTTTAGTTATCTGACTGATTTAAACTTTGAGGGGCATATGTACAAGCCCCTATCGCCACCACAACGTCACTTTTACCGACATTGTGGTGGCGATAGGGGCTGCGCCTTATGTACAAGGGAGCGTTAAGCCACTTAACGTGGCTTAACGCTGCCTTGTACATAAGGCCCCCTTTCACGCTATGGTTAGCGTGAAAGGGGTGGGCAGTGGGTGTTGCGGTGGGCGTTCCACCGCAACACCCATTCATTTTAACGCTGCCCCCTTTGTACAATGGTGCCGTACATAGGAGGTAGCGCCAAAATTAAGACAGTGTAAATCCTGATCTTAAGTTGGCGAAACGAGGAGGAATGCATTATTTCTCCTCGTTTTTGCTTTTTCCATGTGTGCTGCCTTGTGCAGCGCACATGGAAAAAGCAAAATGCCATGGTTTGTTTATGTACAGGAAGGTGTCCCTTCCTGTACATAAACAAACCTTTAAAAAAAATGCCATTTTGTCACTTTCATGTGTGCTGCATGAAGCAGCACACATGAAAGTGATAGAATGGCATTTTAGGATTGTTTATGTGCAGGAAGGGACACCTTCCTACACATAAACAATCCTCCCCTGTACGCAGACACCCTTGCACTATGGTGCAAGGGTGCCTGCATTGACGGCAAGTTGCCAAACTTAGCGCCATCGCAGGGGGAAACGCAAGGCTGCACCACATTCTTGTAAATATGGTGCAGCCTTGCGTTTCAGAAGTGGCGGAGCGCAGCATTAAGCCAAGGAGGCTAACGCAGTGCTCCGCCACTTCCTTGTATATATCCCCCTGAGTGTTTTAAGCTTATAAATGGAAAAGGACATCCAGGCCACATCCTGCTTCTGCCCAGCAAAATGACTTCCCGGGCTGTTATTGATGAGGGCCCCAGGGAAACTGAGCTCTGGGAAAGTGGCTTACACTGTGGTGGCACCCATGTGTGAAATGCCATGAACATTGGTAGCGGTAAAAAAAGAAAGAGCAGTGGCATCTGCAAACACTATCTGTTTCATGAGCAGAAGCAGCTTCACACAGTGCCATACATACCATACACACTTACAGATACTACACAGCTACAAAGAGATTAATAATATCACAACAGATACATATACCTATCACACGTGTGTAACCAGGAATATGGTTATCAAACAGGATACCCTCCTCCCACTGTCTGTGGTGTTGGTTGGCCCCGCCCCATCCCTCGTGTTGCTTGCCCTTCCACCCCTCCTCCTGCTGTCCTTCATTATGCTGCCCTGGCCTGCTCCGTCTTGCGTTACTTGCCCCTACCGTCCTGCCACACCACAAAAAAAACAAGCTTTGGCAAAGCCAATAGGTCTCCCCTATACGAGATCTACTGCTTTGTCAATGTTTTTTACCCATGCTGCACAGCAGCATGGCAGCTGTGCAACATGGCTGAAAGGAAAGAAAAAAGTGCTATGACGTGGCCAGTCTTGACCGCGTTTTAAATAGCTGATGAAATAGGCTATTAAATAATTTATAATTAAATAATAAATCTGAACAATTTTTATATTTTTAACATTAATTTATATTTATTTATATCTCTAACTACTTTAAATGATTTCATTTAACTTAACATTATTTTCTATGGTGTTTCATTTTAAGTCCCTACCACCACTATTTTCTATGGGAGGGTGCTGCAGCACCAGTGGCTGGCTATATGTAGCACTGAATTTACAACAGAAGAGTACGTTACTACATAAGTGCAGTTTGTGAATATTAAAAAATAGTAAACTTACTCAAAAGTGAAAGTTATCTTCGTGAATCAGGCCCTAGATAAGCACATCTTAACCCTACACCACAACAGAGTATGTTACGGGGGGTGGCCAAGATGGCGTCGCTGTAGGACGCACTCTCGGAGCTCTCTGCTCCCACTGGGCCGTTTTCAGCGTTTCCAGCGGAGACCGGGCTCTACGGGGGGCGCCCCGGCCTCTCCTGGGTGCCGTGACCCCGTGACTGATCGGCGGGAGCGGCCGATTCTGGCTCCTGGTTCCGGACCGTAGCGGCCTGCGGAGCTTGTGGCCTGGAGGGCTAGCGAGGGCTGACGGTCCCTCAGGCGAGAGTGCTCCGGCCTTGGTGACGCCTGGCAGCCCTTTGTGCATTGGGGGCAGACACAGCGATTACATGCGGCAGACACACCCACGGAGCCGCGATTCCTGAGCCGCAGCTGACCTGCGCGCAGGATATCCTCGGTGGGGGCTACTACGCGAGGCCCCGGCTTGGAGAGGAGGACAAGGCCGCGACCGCGGCAGTGAAGCGGAGGCGGGGCTAGGGCGCCTGCTACTCCTGGGGACCCGGACTTCCTCCCGTCCTGCGAAGCGCCTCCGCCTGCTCAGCGGCCCGAGGGGAGACGAAAGCTGATCTGCCTGGTATCTCTGCGGAGCCCAGACCTGGCCGGCGGATCTGGGGCCGTGCTGTTAGCGCTGCTGGAGCGGCCGCGGCGGGGCCCGGCGCGGCCTCGCTGCTGACGGGGAGTGCGGGACTGGTCACTGCGCGCACTCCTCTCGAGGAATTGACCCACCCGCGCCTGCCGCGGGAGAGCGGTGCCCCGGACTATCGCAGCCACGTGGGGCCTTGGCCTGACTGATTTGTGAGGGCCGCATTCCAGGAGGTGAGGAGGGGGAAGGGCAGCAGTGCCTGTGGCTCCGGAGGTGGACTGCTAGGGCCCCTTTGGTGACATTGCTGGGAGAGGGGAGGTCCTCCGGTGGCCCGTTAGATTGAATCTGCTCGGGGGTAGAAGCTTTGTGGGGCCTGGATATAAGGCAGCGATCCATCCATACGCGATTACCCCTCCCCCCTCCTGTTCTGCGGCCCTCTACGCCTGCCGCCTGGGGCCCGCCTGCCCTCTCGTACCAGCGACCCTTGCACGTGCAGGGCCATGGCTGCCCTTAAGAGCAGAAAGGACAGGTCGGTGAAAGATCTTCTGCTCAAGACCGCGCAACAGCCGGAGAGCCAGCTTGGGACGGGGCGCGCTGACGACGGGGAGGTGGGAGAGAGCACGGAGGCCCCAATCAGCCACTCCTACCTGGAGTCCCTTTTCTCCTCACTTTGCGGTGAGCTGTCCACCATAAAGCAGGAGCTGCGATCTGACCTGCACGAGGTCCGGCGAGACCTGGACTCCCTGGGTGAACGTGTCCACACACTAGAGGAGCACGAGACAGACCACGACGAAGAAATTGAGAACCTCCAGCAAGCGGTGCTGAGCCTGCAGGACCAGAATCGAAATCTACAGGCCCACACCGAGGACCTAGAGAACAGATCCCGGCGGAACAACATCCGCATCCGAGGCCTAGCACACGCAGAGGGGAAAGGTGACATCGAGGTGTTGGTCGCGGGCCTCCTCCGTTCCATTCTTGGGGAACCCTCGGAGTTTCCGGTCAGGCTCGACCGCACCCATAAAGTGGGCCCGAGGAGGAAGGCCCCCGCGCCCCCAGCGGACATACTGACTTCTGTTCACGATTACCAACTGAAGGAGCAGATCCTCCGCGAAGCTCGAGGTCACCCGGACTTCACGTATCAAGGTCAGAAACCTGCGCTCTTCCAGGACCTGGCGGCCTCCACCCTCCTCAAACGTAAATCCTTCCGGCCGGTCACGCTTTATCTCAGGAACTCCGGTATAAAGTACTCTTGGGGCCATCCGTTCAGGCTAATTTTCCATTATCAAGGGGAGCTGAGACAACTCCGATCACTCACAGAGGCCTGTTCACTCCTGGGTATTGAGGAGCCCGCGACGGATGAGTCTCCTAGGGGCATGCGCCCCCGCAGGTGCCGGAGTGGACATAGGTGGACTACTATCAAACCCCCCGCTTCGGCGGCACGCCCTGACCCGGACACCATGGCCAAGGAATGGCAGGCGGTCCCTTCGACTCTCACGGGAACCCCAGCGGAATGATGTTGCCCTTCTTTAGCTGTGAGCTTCTGCTCTAATTCCTATCCCGAGTCGCACCGTTGGTCTTGATGCTGTTGTGATGGGCCTGCCTGGTGAAAGCGGGGAGCCATAGGCCGTTGGTACCCCCTTTTTTCCTTTCTCCCATGAGCAGGACACTCAGGACATTGACTCTTGTTGTTACAGTTCATGATTTTGTTTTATTTTTTAAGGGGTTTTTGTTGTTCTTGTTGTTGGGGTCTCCTCTCCCTTGCTATGTTCCTGCTGACCTGGGCACGCTAGGGCTGTGCTTCTGCGTCAAGGGTAAGTATGGGGTTCGGGGGGGCTTCCTTCACGCGGGCCACCTTGGCTCTATTGCCCAGACAGCACTGAACAGTGCTCCCCTCGCCTACTTAGATAAATGAGCGTTACTATTTTGACGCTGAATGTGAAGGGGCTTAATAACCCCATCAAGCGGAGAGCTATTCTGTCCTATCTTGAGAACTCCGGCGCCCACCTCTGCTTGCTGCAAGAAACTCATCTGCTGTCCGGTGATACCCATCAGATGCGCTCCAAGGCCTTTCCACAGCAGTACTTTTCCTCCCTCCCCGTTAAAAAGGCTGGGGTTGCCATCCTTGTAGCTCGCTCGTTTCCGGGTAAGGTGGGTGCCAAGGTTTCTGAGATTAGGGGACGTCTCTTGGCCCCCTCGGTGACAGTGGGCGGCCACGCCTTGACTATCGCTACTATTTATGCCCCGAACGAAGGACAGGAGGGATTCATACATAAGGCACTTGGGGACTTGATGTCTACACCCGACCGACAAATCCTTATTGGGGGGGACTTAAATATAGTGTTTGACACCCACCTAGACCGCTCCGCGCAGAGGCAGGGGCAGACAGGGGCCCTCTCCGACGCTTCCTGCCAGTGGTTGCAGGACATAGGGCTGGTGGACTTGTGGAGGCACTTCCACCCTCACACTAGACTATACTTTTTACTCACATGCCCGGAAGACCTATGCCAGACTGGATTATTTCTTGGCGACCCACTCTCTCCTTCAGACTGCACAGTCTTCCGAAATCGCACCTCAGGCCCTCTCAGACCACGCGGCCCTCACCGCTACCCTGTTGTTCCCTCCCACCTCCCACCCATCCTATTCCTGGAGGCTTAGGGACACACTCCTACACCACCCTGAAGTAGTGACGCGCCTCACCAACACACTGAATGACTATTTAGCTATTAATGACACTCAGGGCACATCAATTGTCACCCTCTGGGAAACTCTAAAGCTGGTAGCGCGAGGGGACTTCATCGCCACATCTGCCGCAGACAATAGAGCTCGTAGGGAAAAAAGGGACAAACTCTCCCAACAAGTAATGGAACTGGAGGGTATTCATAAAAGGACGGGGGCCCACTGCATTTGGCGTAAACTCACAGCAGCGCTGGCCCAGTTGGCCAGCCTTGATCTTGACAGGGCGGAATTTGCGGCTCTCCGATTGAAGCACACCTTTTACACGGGGGACAAGTGCTGTCGTTTATTGGCTCACAAGTTGCGCGCACAGCGGCAGGCGGCGGCGGTCCCGCTTCTCCTGGTGGATGGTGGTGCGGAGATCACTCGGGAACACGATATCGCCAATGCCTTCAGGGACTTTTACGCGACCCTCTACTCTGCTCAGTCTCTGCCAATCTCGCAATATTCCACGTACTGCCAGGGTTTGATGCATTCTAAGCTAACGCCTGAACAGGCTGCTACCCTGGATAGCCCTATCAGGATTGAGGAGGTTATCTCAGCTATTGCCCGTCTTAAACTCCTTAAGTCTCCTGGTCCAGACGGCTTCACTGCCATCTTCTATAAGACCTTCTGCCATATTTTAGCTCCGATATTAACCCGACTTCTTAATGCTATAGATGATACAACTGCGTTGCCACCCACGATGCTTTTAGCATCGATAGCGGTATTGCCCAAGCCAGGGAAAGACAGCAGATACTGTGCCTCGTATAGGCCGATCTCCCTATTGAACATCGATTTCAAAATCTTTACTGGGATTCTGGCATCCAGACTGGGACCCATGATGCCGGGACTGATTGAGCCAGACCAGGCCGGATTCGTAGCAACTAGGCAGCGTAGTGACAATACCAGGCGATTGTTACATCTTTTAGACAAATCCCACCGGCAATCAGAGGAGCGAGTCTTTCTGTCGATAGACGCTGAAAAGGCCTTCGACAGGGTTCATTGGCCCTTCTTGGAGTCCGTCCTAGGGGCTTTTGGCATCGGGAACAGATTCCGCCAATGGGTGTTTAGCGGTTATAGTCATCCTTCCGCTACTGTACGGGTGAACGGCTACACTTCCAACCCCTTTCGTATTGCCAGAGGTACTCGGCAAGGCTGACCACTCTCCCCCCTCCTCTTTGCTCTCTATATGGAGCCGTTTGCCCAGAGGGTCCGGGAAAATCAGCAGATCGAGGGGATCCTCTTTGGGGGAGAGAGACATACCATCAGCCTGTATGCGGATGATGTCATTGCCAACCTGGAGTCCCCCCGGACTTCCGTCCCGGCTTTCTTGACTGAACTGGAGCGCTGTTCCATGGCTTCTGGCTTCAAAGTCAATGTGGCTAAATCCCAAGCATTAAGCTTCTCCTTGCGGCAGCCCACTATTAACACTCTGGCCCTAGCGTGTCCCATCCCTTGGGATTAGAAGGTTATTCCATATCTGGGTATATTGCTCTCAACTTCCACGGCAGAAACGCTCTCTTTGAATTATACCAGGTTACTCAAACAAGGTCAGATCGGAGCTCCAAAGGTAGCGGCCATTCGGCCTTTCCTGGTTAGGCAGGGTGGCAGCTCTGAAGATGAACGTCCTCCCCAAAATCTTGTACCTGTTTCAGACCCTCCCGTTAGAAACTCCGCCGGGCGCGTTGAAGCAACTCCAGTCTGACTTCGGTGCTTTTGTCTGGGCAGACAAGCGGCCACGGATAGCCAGGGATCTGAGTTTTAGACCACACAGCGAGGGAGGTTTGGGCATCCCGGATCTCGCGCGCTATTATGCAGCAACACAACTGCGGGTCTTGCTCGAATGGGCGCAGCCCGAGTCCAAAAAGACCTGGCTGTTCATGGAGCGGGCGCTGGCCCGGAAGTCTCTCTGGAAGATCCCCTTCCTGTGTAAGACTTCCAGACCCTCAGGGCTATATGGCTCCCCGGTAGCACGAGCCACATTGAAAGCCTGGGATGCTGCGGCAGTACGTCACAATCTGACAACTTTTCCGTCCCCCCTCACACCTATCACTGGGTATCCAGATTTTTCTCCTGGCCTAGATTGGGAGGCCTTCACTCTTTGGGATAAAGAGGGACGTAGATCTATAGGGCATTTTTTTTACCTGGAGGGCCCCTGATCCTTCGAGGATTTTAAGCCGGACTTTGATATGCCAGAAACTGAACGCTATCACTATTTGCAGATCAGGCACTGGGCCTTGCAGCCGCTGGTGCGACCGGGGGCGGGGAGATTTCTTACTCTGTATGAGCGCTGGCTGCTCTCCAAACAAACCGCAAAGAGGCTCATTACTGAACTGTATCACATGCTGCGGCCCCCTGAACAGGTAGTCAAATCAGCGGGCCAGAGACAGTAGGAGACTGAGATCGGACGGACATTGGCCCCTAAAGAATGGGCAGATATCCATTACAGAGCTCGCCACACTGCATGCAACACCTCCAGCATAGAAACAGCCACCAAGATCATGCTGTATTGGTACCTCACGCCAGCTCGATTGCATAAAAGCGATCCGGATCGATCCCCCACTTGCTGGAGGGGTTGCGAGGTGGATGGCACACTATTACACCTGCTGTGGGAATGCCCCTATCTCAGAGCTTACTGGTCACAGGTGCTAGATGAGATTGATTGTCATTTCGAAACGACACTTTTACGATTTCCGGAGTATGTGGTACTTGGGGTCTCTGACAGGCTTACATACCCCCTCAAATCCCGCAAAGGCAAACAATTAGGCGTAGCTCTAGGGGCGGCCCTGCAGAATATACTTTCCCTGTGGGGCACAGACAAATTACCCACTTTCAATGGGTGGCTCCACCTCCTATGGTTTGTCCTGGGGATGGAACGCATTTCCTTCTTGTTACAAGGTGATGGAGCTGTTTTTGCGGACACTTGGCAACCCTTTGTCTCACTGCTATGCTCTGAATTTCGCAAACTCTCCTGCCCTAAATATCTCCGGCTATTGCGCCTCCCGCACTTAATCCAGACGCGCCCCATGGATCATCGCATTGAGCTACAGTGCCCAGAGCCCAATCTTCACTTGTATGTTTAGTCAGATTTCATGGGAGAGGAGACGGGAGGGGGGTGGACGGGGTAGGGGTGGGAGGGTGGGGGGTTGATTTGTTTTGTTCTTATTTGATGCTCTGTGAAGCACCCAGATAGTTGCACCCATGATTGTGGCTCTATTAGCTATGCATCTTGTTCGCTGTCGTAACAATAATAAAATCTTCAACCGAAAAGAGTATGTTACTACATAAGTGCAGTTTGTGAATATTAAAAAGTAGTAAACTTACTCAAAAGTGTAAGTTATCTTCATGAATCAGGCCCTAGATAAGCAAATCTTAACCCTATACCACAAATCTTTATCTTTTAGGATGGATCACTTGGTTATCACTGCAGGTGGAGTACGCATGGGTGACAAAGATAGCTTTTCTACTAGATTGTAAGGTTTCTGTGTGTGTGCAGCTTTGTAGATGATGCTCAAGAACTTTAAAATGATATGAGCCACAAGTGGGAGAAAGTGAAGGTCTCTTAAAAAGATGGGGATCCTATTCATGTTTATGTCAAGCTGTTATCCAGTGAGCACGTCCAGGGGAGGAGGTCTGGAGTGGGATGAGTGTGATTCATGGGAGTCCGGTGACCCAGGCGTTGGCATGATGTTCAGCTGCAACTGTAGCCTGTCATTGCTGACTACTACATCTATTGTGTTTGTCAGGCGCAGATTCAGGTAGACATTGGACATCGATAATTGAATCGTGTGTAAGCACTGGTACAAGTGTGAGGTCAGCTGTTGTTAGATCTGTCATCCTTAGGGTGGTCCTCGCCCAAACGTTTTGCCTACTTGCCTCCTGTTTTCGCTGATTCTTTTTGTTGGCCTTTGGACTCGGAGCACTTTACCACTGCTGACCAGTGCTAAAGTGCATGTGCTTCTCCTCCAAACATGGTGAAATTGGTGTATACACAACTGGCATATTTAATTTACTTGTAAGTCCCTTGTAAAGTGGTATACCATTTACCCAGGGCCTGTAAATTAAATGCAACTAGTGGGCCTGCAGCACTGATTGTGCCACCCACGCAAGTAGCCTTTCAAACCTGACTCAGGCCTGCCATTGCAGTGCTTGTGTGTGCAGTTTACTTCCACGACCACTTGGCATTTAAAACAAACTACTTGCCAAGCCTTAAACTCCCCTTTATTACATATAAGTCACTCCTAAGGTAAGCCCTAGGGAGCCCTAAACACAGGGTGCTATGTAAGTAAAGGGAAGGACATATACTTTTCTGCTTTGCATGTCCTGGTAGTGACAAACAGCTATATTTGTTTTTCACTAATGTGAGGCCTACTCCCCGCATAGGTTAGCATTGCGAATTATCATATACACTGTTAAGTGGTAATTCCTGATCAGAAAGGAGTAGTTGTGTCATGTTTTATATCTTTGGAATGGTATTGATAAATCCTCCTTACTGGTGAAGTTGGATTTAACATTACTGTTTTAGAAATACCACTTTTAGAAAGGGGACATCTCTCTGCATTCATAGGTATGTGAGCCTTGCAGCCTGCCTCCAATAGATGCCTGGGGTCAGTGACAACTATACTTTGTGCATTCCCTCTAGATGCCCAGAAACACTGGAATGATAGGTGTGTCTGGGTACTCATCTACATACATCTGCATTCTGATTGCCCTGCCTGAGCAGGATGAACGGGAGGGGCTAACACTTCACTTGAATAGGTAGTGTTGTGTCCCCACACAAAGGGCTGATTTACCCCCATAGGTAGTCTGGAGCCAGAGCTGGGAAGAAAGGGGGACCTGTGCATTTCAAGGGCCTGCTTTAAAGTCACACCCACTTCAAAGGTACATTTTGGTATAAGTACTGAGTCTCTGACCACCTAAAATCAGACACTTCTGGACCTTCAACTGCATTTTGTCAGAAGGACTGCTGTGCTGCTTAAAGGATTCATTGCTGGACTGCTGACCTGGAAGGTGTGCTTTTCTCTGTGTGTTGTCCAGCTGCCTGCTGTCCTCTGACTCTGCTGAAGAAGAGCTGAACTCAGCCTTTTTCTCCAAGTGTGCTCCAAGGGCTTGTTGGCTTGCCTCCTGTTGCTTGAGACTCAGGGATATCAAAGTCTCTACCCCTGCTCCTGTGCCTGGTTCACTGAAAGTTGACCCAGATACTTGCAACACAGGCCTAAATGCATCCCCTGTCTGCGGGTAGCAGAACCGGCACTTCAATCAAGTTGCGGGATTAAAATTGGCGATTTGCTCTTGGAATTAACATATCGCCTCGACAGCCCAATGCATTGGAACCGTGATCACCGCCACAGCAGCTCAGAGAGATCGGCGCGTCCCTCGACTACGTGGAGAAACCCGGCGTAGTGCTCTATGGAACCAACACATCTCGGTCCGGTGTCTCGCCTGTGGAAACCGACGCATCCCCATCCCTGCTTGGAGAAGAAGCGACCCATTCTCGACCTGCTGGATCGACATCGGCGCATCTCACAGCGCATATCCCTGTTGCGACCAGGAAAGGTACTTTGTTCACCAGGGCCTGCGCGGGTCCTGTAGCCGGCCTCCGCTCCATTGCAGTCGGCCCAAACTTTGACTTTACCCTGGTCCAGCACGACCTCAAGTAACCCCTAAAGCGCCATTTGCTTCTAAGTGCTATTTATTATACTAAGGCTCAGTTGTACAAAGCTGTCCATTTGCATTTCTTAAATAGCGACTCCGTAAGTATCGATATTTAAGAAATGCAAAAGGATATGTACCAAGTTTGCGATTCCCTAATAGCGATTCCTACAAAGTAGGAATCGCTATTAGGGAATCGCAAATAGGAAATGTCATTGTATTCCCGCCTATGGGCAAAATAGGAAATGATTTGTATTGCCAAGGATTACTCTGGGCTTAAGACCCCCCTGAGGCACCCCCAATTTCTTAGTGCACATGGAAGTGCACATATGCCCTAGGTGCATATGTGCGCTTCATGTCACATTAAAAATGCATTGTTTAATGCATTTTTTAATGCATTTTTAATTTTGCACATGGCTACCCTTGACTTCAAATCAATGGTAATAGCATTGCCTAAATGCCTGATTCGCATTTAGGACATGCTACGTACATGTGCTTTAGGAATCGCAACTAGGTAATTCCTAGTTGCAATTCCTAAATCGCTGTTGCAATTTGCAATTTCTACCAGGTGGAGTCTTTTCATGGTGTTTTCATTGTGTTACTGTGTGTGTTTGTGTTGTACAAATACTTTACACATTGCTTCTTTAGGTTAGCCAGACTGTTCAGTGCCAAGCTACCAGAGGGTGAGCACAGGTAATCTCCAAGTGTGTATCTGACTTACCCTGACTAGGATTGTTGTTCCGGCTTGTACAGGGTGCATACTCTGACAACCAGAGACCCAGCAGTCAAAGACACCATACAGTAAAGTTAGATGTTATTCACTTGTTGGTGATGCCCGCTATTATCTTTCGATAGTAAGACTCCTAGGGGCTCTATGTAAAGTCAGAAATCATTGAGACAAGAATAGAGCCTTGAGTAACCATAGAATCACTACTCTGAAATACGACATTGTACATATATTATTCCTAAGACAATACTGATGTCACCCATGTGCCATCTCAAAGGTAAATCAGTTGAGCTAGAATCACTAAATACCTGAAATAGCTGTGAAGTGACCTGAACGCACTCGCGAGCACTCGACAAAATACCCCAAATCACCAATTACAGCTTCTAGGGTTTGTCACTTGGTCGCTTTCAGTGTTGTAAAACAGCTGCTATAATTCTGGGCCTTTATCTTTGTAGTTTACAAACTACCTGGTTTCAATTACCCTCATGAGCTAAGGAATCGATCATGGACTTTGACCAAGGTGTGAAGTCAGGTCACATCAGATCCATAATCTGTGTAATTGTTTAATGCCCTTCTTGTAAGCCCTGAAAACCATTTCTGCTCACAAGTGAAATTAATAAAGGATACAAATTTCAGGTAAAGTATCCACGAAAGGAACAATTATATGGATATCAGCAAAGAATAAAAAAGAGGCTTACTCCCCGACATACGAAATATCGAAGAGTGAACAGGTGCACTATTGCACATGCACATTTAAACAAGTATTAACAGTGTCTCTGAATGCTAGCACATTCAGTTTCAAGTTGTGCTTAATTTGAGCTAGTGGTTGCAGGTGGGGCCCAGCAGCACACCTTTTTGGGGCCTGAACTTATTTTTCTTCATCAGACTTTGACCTAGAAGGAGAATGACAGAAATGGGGAAAGAAGGAGAAAGATGGGAAATCAGTGACAAGGGGAGAAAACAGGCATGGAAAACAACCTGCAAGAGTGAGATAAAAGGGCAGCAGAGTTTAGTGGTGGATGCAAGAAGCATGTGCAGGAATCAAAACTAGACTATTTGGCAACCAAAACATTAGGTAGCAGCTCTGATGATGTGTTTTCTGAGAAAGACTTTGGACCCCGGCACGTATTCTTTTACAAATTAAGCACTTCAAAAGGCTCGACATTTGTAGGTATTTAGATCATACAACAAATATATTAGGAAAGACCGATTAAGGGTTACCTGATCACCTTATTTGAAGACAGAATCTTTTTCTGGACAAAAGTGGCAATGGTAGCAGCATTTTAATGCAAGTGTCTCATCACTGTGTAATTGACCAGATGCTGGCAATTGGAATATGAACTTAATGAAATGTGTGTCTTCTTTCAACCATGCTAACTGTGTGGGTGGGACATGAAGGAGACCATCCAGTCATGTGCTGCTCGCCCACTGATTCAGCCCTTGGCACAGTGGAAGGCATCTGACAGTGCCTGGGCACAGCATGAACAAAACAAGCACAGGCGTCATTGAGTAATCCAATGATATTCTGAGTCACATTAAAATGCTGCGCGTCCCATGAGTCATGGTGTTAATGGATGTGATCATGATGTGTGACACGTTATTATGCAAATCTTAAGGTTGTAGTAAGAGTCCCATGCAATCTGAACAATTTGTCAAGAGCAAATCTATTTGATACATGCACAAATGTGCATGATATGGAAAAGAATGTGCCTGTGATGGCATAAACAGCAGGTTCATATGTAAATTGCAATACTTTATGGTGTGGGTACACACACAGTCGTGATGTTGATTTCCTTTGATTATTAATAAGACTACATGCTGGAGTAAAGGATTGACGGGCACGAAGGGGCATATTTACAAAGGGATTGCGCCACTGGAACATCACTTTTTACAACGTACCAGTGGCGCAATGCCCTGCACCATATTTAAAAGTGGTGTTAAGCCACTTTGTGTGGCTTAACGCCACTTTTAAATATAGTACCCTTCCCGCAGTTTTCTGAGTGAAAGGGGTGAGCAATGGGTGTTGCTGTGGGCGTTCCAGTGCAACACCCATTGCTTTTTGACGCTGTCCAAGATTTAAAAGGATCGGTAAATCTGAGGCGGCACCAAATACTAACGTCATGGAAAAGCAAGCGTTAGATTAGCGCAATGAGGAGAAATACTTTTATTTCTACTCAATTTAGCTTTTTCTATGTGTGCTGCATTCTGCAGCACAAATAGAAAGAGGAAAACACCTTTAATAAACATAAACACTCATTAAATAATGGCGATTTGTTACTTCTATGTGAATGCAGCACACATAAAAGTAACACATCGCCATTATTGATTGTTTATGTACAGGAAGGGACACCTTCCTGCAGATAAACAATCATTCCCTGCAACGCAGGCACCGTGGGATTACGGCACAAGGGTGTCTGTGTTGGCGCTAGGCAGTTATTTTTAGCAACAGCGCAGGAAAAACATAGGAGTGCGCCGTATTATTGTAAATACGGCACATCCCAGAATTTTTTTAAATGACGCAGCATGGCACAGCAAAATTTGCCGCAGCGTTGTGCTGCACCATTTCCTTGTAGAAATGCCCCCTAGTTTTCATGAAGTGTCTACGTACCAATGCCAACCAAAAAATGCCTTAAGGTTAAAAAAACAAGTGTGCTATACAAAATTCACTTTTCATTCAATTTACAATATATTGCCATAGTAGGCTTATTGCCTTGCACTTAGACGATTCATAGACTGAAGCCCACCCTTGGTTGTATTTGTAAATTGGATTTTTATTTATTGATATTGTGAACAGCATTTGTATTGTTCTCTATCAGCCATCTGTACTACATTGCATTGCCTTTCAGTATTGAGTGGCTGCAATAGTTTAACTAGAAAAGCTGTAGACAGCAACAAAATAATAGTGCATAGGTCAAAATTAATGTGGGTGGTCACATAAAGAGTAGGTTATGAATGGATGGTAAGTGATAATGATAACGAGACAAAAAAACAGCATATAAAAGCGGCAGCTTTTATGGAGGGAGAGAAAAATCCATGTGATATGGTTAGGCATTAGTGTTTTGGTGATGGCAGGTGGCCTTTAGAAATGGTGGGTCATGAATGCCTACTATGAACCTGACCAAGAAAATGGTTTATCCTGACAACCTCTAAGCGGTCTGGGGAGCGGGTGAGGGGGAAGAAAATGGGAGCTGAGTTTCTTCTGTGAAATGTTTTGAAAAAAACATGGAAATTTCGTGAATTTACATTACAATTTTCACATAAATTTGCTAAAAGTCTGGAGGTTCTGCAGGGGCAATAATGACATATTCTAATATTTTCATGGTGTGACAGGCAGACCTTATCCTCTCTTGGGTTATTGTGGCTCAATCACCCTAAAACCCTTGGTGAAATAGTTGCAAAAGCAAAGTTTCCCTTAAAAACTGTCAAAGGAGCTATATATATTACAGGTAGTTCTGAAAATCTGGTCATGCAATGCCACATGACCTATCATTGTTCAAACTATGTACAGCATTTCTATTCTGTCCTTCCAAGTCAATTTTCACACATATATTTTAGGACTGAAAATTTGACTTGAAAGTGGTAGGCTGGAAAATGAATTTTAACACAGATCTCACAATCACAGGTCCTAGTGAGCAGTACTAATCAAATCTTACAGACTCAGCAATCAGTTCTGCTGGTCAGCTATAGAGCTCACAAGACCAGACAGTAGTTAGGTATTAGTATGGTTGAATGCTCATGCCTAAAACAGCAGAAGTGATAATTTCATGAAATAATTTAGCAGCATAAATAATGCAGTCCATTAAAGAAGGCATGAAATAACATAATTTGCAGCAAGTGCCCCCTGGGATCAACGAACAAAGATTAGAAATAAGCCTCCCGAACTCAGCATGATTTATCACCCAAATATCAGCTTTAAAAATATTTTATAAATGCAATCGGGTTGTCTGAAATACCTCGTTTGTTTCTTGTGTTACAGACATTTCACCATGCATAATGTTCAATTTAGATGAATACATGTGATGCTCTCTATTGTCATTTTCATTTAAAAACTGTATTTTTGCAATGAAATGCCAGATGTCCCTTTTTTGTAAATACATATTAGGGCTTCAAATATCAGCTTGTCATTTTCATCAATAACTCATATGTACTGCTGTCAAATATGGACAAATTCTGTTTTCATGTCCATTTAACTCAGTGGCGTAGCTGGGGGGGGCGATCACTCTTTTTGGGGGTGTCGATGGTGAGCAAGTTGTTTGTTGACTACCCCCCCCTCAAAACAAGTCATCTGTCGACTAACACCCCCGCCACAGGAACAAGTCATCTATCGACCGCCACCCACCCCCATGCTCTTAACTGCACCGGGTGGCAAACTCAGGGATCTCCCCGAGTGGCTATAGGTCCAGCTACGCCACTGATTTATCTTTATCGTCAAACATCAGGGATATCTACTACTGTTGTTTGAGACAGATTCTGCCTTCCATGCCAATTTATCTTAATAATCAAATACCAGGGATCTCCCTATTATGGGAAGGATTTTTGGCACAATTAAATGAGGGACTCACTCTGGGCACCAACCTCACCAGCAAGGAACACAATGACCAAAAAAAAAAAAGATGGCCTGGTACCAGCTCTTTTGTCTACAGAAAGGCAAACTGTTTCTTCCAGAAAGCAGCTTCAGAACTACTGTTCAAGCCCTCGTACTGCCACATGTGGATGGTGATAATGCCCTACTCCAAGTCTTCTTAGACTCCACACTGGCACCCCGTAGGGGTATCCTACATGTAGCAGCACATCTCATCCAGGGCCTGAAGAATATTATCACATCACCCCAATCCTAATGGAACTCTCTTGGCTTCCCTTGCCGGCCCACACCATTTTCAAAACCAGCTGCATCATTTATTAACCTGTAGGACCCCCTTTATCTTGCAGACAAGCTTACCATCTATGGTGGTTTTTGGCCAGGACACCATCAGACTGCAGACTGAAAAGTGTTAAAAAGAAAGAACAAAACAGCAGGCCTTATCCATTTATACACCTAGGATCTGGAACATCTCCTGTATCCATCAGGGCCACACCAACGCTGGTGCAATTAAGGAAAGAGTTGAAGACTCACCTCTTTAAAGAACAATACATCACAATGCATTAACCGCACACAACACAGTTTCCCCTCCTATAACACACTGACTATATGCTTGTCTTTAACCATGTACAGTGCTCTGTTCACTTTTGGCTAGGTTTGAGCTACAGAAATACCATATACATACATACACATTGTATAGCCAGATAACTATGTTGGGAGGGACACAGTAAGACAAAGGCGGGCTCTTTTGCAAACTATCATGCAACATATAGCCACAATTATGTTGAGAATGCCAACAATTTGTGAATGACGTGCTGCACCTTTGCTAGAGATAGCAAGAAGGCCCACAATATGTTTAGGATGGCCACAATTATGGTAGGGATGGGCAGAATGTTACCCAGAATGCTCTCAGAAGGTCAGGCCACTATAATGCCAGGGGCATACAGAATGGCATAAGGACCCACAAAATGGCACGGACAGGGTACTAGAGTGCCAGGAGTAACAAGAATGTTGCCAAGAATGCCCACAGTATGGCAAGGATTGGTAACTATTATGCCTGCATGCTACCCCATTCCAGTTGCACTGAAAGCAGCATGAGCAATGCAAGCAACAGAAACTGTCTGTAGTGCTCACAAGTGACAGCTTTCACGTTTGGCTAAGGTCCTTTCCACCTTCAATCAGATAAAGTATCAAGGAGTTTCTCAATGAGAGAAGGCTGGTGCTTGCCTCCTCCCTCCCTGTAGCAAAGCTGCATTCTATTATTTATTTTTTTACAAGTGAGAGAGGAATAGAGCTGCTCTTTGTTCCTGTCAGGACTACACCAGTTGTAAATGGCAGGATTACTGAGGAAGGCGAGAGATGTTAAGTTCCTTAATGAAGATTCCAACTTGACTCATGCTACGGCTCTTGCGTGCGCAGCTCACGTCATGAATATGCATGCAGATCAGGATGAGGATGCACGTCATCAGCTGCCATATTGGTAGGAGGATCAAGGCTAAGTGTAGAAATGGTCTAGTATTTGGGCTGGAACAATGTCCAGTAGTTATTTCAGGAAGCATCAACAGAGAAAGGATGCTTCCCAATTCTTTGAACTCACTTGGAGAGGACGGCTTGTGTATCACTTTTGGAACACTACCTGTTGACCCTTTTTGAATCACGTGTGTTCAGGGTTTTGAAAGATTATTTTGGACTCCCCCTGTAGCCCCTCCCTTCTCTCTCAACATACCTGCTCCCCCAACCTCCACTTCCTCTGCCACTAGCATCTCTTAGAAATCATCAGGTCCCCGCATAACATGGTGCAGTAACTCATGTTCTTTACTTAAACTTTGACCTATGCTCTCCTTAGATGTTATAATGCAGGATCATGATAAGAAATGATGGCATTGCTTCTTTCTGCCCATGAAAAGTATGTAGGTGTCCAGTTTACTATATCACACTTAACTGTGAAAGTTAGCAGTTCTTGAATATAGGGGGGCAGATTTACGAGTTCTGGCGCATCACTGCAAATCAGCAGGGATGCGCCAGAACAGATGCGACACGCAATTCCCTCCCTGAGCCACCACAAATGCGTCGCATTTACAACGCGGCACACCGTGGCGCAAGGATAGGGCGATGCGTGCCGCATCCTGTGGCGTAAGGGCGGCGCATTGCTGGAGTCGTGTCGCAAGCACGATGCGGCTCCAGCAATGCTCAGGGGCGCCCTATGCCTAACATGCTGCGTCACTCCTTACGCCTGCTTCAAGCAGGGGCAGGGTATTGACGCAGCATGGACGTAAAAGTGACTCAGTGAAATCTTGTAGATTTCACTGAGTCACTTTTACGAGGCGTTCCTGTGACGGAACGCCCACCCTGCGCCGGAACACCCACAAGAAACCTAACGCAGGTTTCATGTGGCGCAGGGCTTTACAACGTGACGCATCTCCCTAGATGCGTCACGTTGTAAATAAGGCGCAACGTGGCGCATGGTTTGCGCCGCCGCTGCGTCACAGAAGTGACGCAACGGAGGCGTAAATGTGGCGCATGGGGCTTGTAAATCTGCCCCAGGGAGTTTAAGGCAAAGCACCTTGAAATTAGCCCATTGTGGCTGGATAGTGTGAATTATTTTGCTGACTGAGCAATTTTGCTTGACCACGCAGTGCAAAATTACATTTGCACTAATAGATCAGCGAAACAACAATTTTTGTGCTCAAAATTGTCAGCCACTGCAACTGCCAGAGCAATATTGCTTAGTCACCAGGGCAAAAGCGCTCGGCAAGTGTTGCAATCCATGGGATCTGACCTCATACCCGACCCAACCTCTGCTGAGGGATTGGCACTACCAATCAAAGAAGACTTTGGTGCTCACTCTCCTTGGGACTCCTAAAAGGCATAAGCACCAGCAGATGAGGTAAACACTGGAGCTAATTGACTCATGATGCAGAGCTCAAGTACTATATCTTCTTAGTGTGCACTGGTTCCAAACTGGCTATAAAACAACATAAAATACGCAGCATAATAGGTCAGACTCCACCAGACAAAAAACACCAGAAGAAGAAGGGTATCAAAAGAAGAAGAGCAGAAAAGCAGTAACAGGAAGACAGGGCATGAGAGGGAATAAAGAGGCCTTGAGGGACAAACACTCGTAATGGTTTATGGAGGGGATGCCAGGAATCAGAGCGGAGATGAGAAATCATAGACTGGATCACATGAGCCATTTGTGGGGTTTGAATTGAAAGAAAGAAGACTGGATGTGGGTGTTTAAATGCAGACTTCTGGGGCTCCAAATCTGCATCACAAGTTTTTTTTTAGGGGGTCGAGTTTTTTGTATTTAGAGCCTTTCAAATGTTTGCGATTGAGGGCTACTCATTTATTCTCAGTTTTGAGCATCACAAGAAAGCCTTTTCAAGTATCCGCAGACCAAAAGGAGATTAAGGAACTAGGCTGGCATTGATGAATGGTCATCTTAAACATTACCAACCCACAGCCTCCCTCCAGACCTTGTTATCCCATCCGGGATCCCTCAGTTGGCATGAGAATGAGTTTTGAGAGGTAGCAGGTATTGACCGGGATGTATCTGATTGCACATCTGCTGAAATATCCAAGGCTGGTGACCACTGAACCACCAAGCCACTGGGAGGGTGCAGTTCATGCTGGGCAGATGTCATATAGCTTCGGGGAACCAAGGAGAGGGCAAGGGGAGAAAGACATTTTTTGTGGCAAAAGAGAATGTACATGGAGGGCTACAACTAGACTACCTGGGCATGTGGGGGAATCAGAAGTGGGCCTGAGGGAGCAAAGAGTCTGGAACCCACCCACAGGACAACGGGTGGAAGTATGTCTACGAGAGACCAGGGTCGAGAAATTTGGTGGGCTACTGGATTACAAGTTGGGCCCCTGATGCACCTCTGGTGGTGACTGGGTGAAAAAAAGGAGCCAGAACACAGGGGTAGTTGGTGGGCCTGCGAGGCTGTGGAATGAGGGACAGAGGCACAATAGAAAAGAAACTGTGGGTCAATGGAGATGCCTCAAGTAATATGGATTGGGCATTTACTTGCAATGGTGTAAGCTCTTGTTAAATGAATTGTAGACTATTGCTTGTTTGCAGGAGTTTTCAAAGAGTGTTATTTTTCATTGCACCTGCTCACTGGACTGTTTCTCAGGCTGGTTGATTGCTTGCCAGTCAATCTGTCGTTTCACTGCACATGCTGTTGATAGAGCGCTATGTTCTCGAGAAATTTGTAGGGGTGCATCATAATCACCGCTAGTCCGCACCCGCATATATGCAGATATATATTAATGAATGGCCAGTAAAATGTAGTTCTAAACCGCATTTATTAGAGTGAATAGAAGAGTAATTGTGCTATTATAATCATGCGAATGTAATGCTTAACTGAAACGCGTTTAAAATGATGCATAAATGAATTAGCTCATGTGTAATCGAGATGCAGTAGTTTAAACGTGTACCATATTAAGTTGCACGTGTAGTTCACTTTTCGCATATGCAATGTAATGAACCAATGCTTATCAAGTAGTTAAAATTGTGTGTTTAAATTGTGTAAAGGCCTGACTGCATATACGTCAAGGAAAGGCCTGTTCGTTCTTATGTTAGCTTATTTTGTAGGCAGAGAAGGTGTTCTCTTGGGAAGGCTCTTGGGAACGGTAGATTAGCACAGTGGAAAGTTTCTGTTGAATGTATTTTCTGTTGCAGGTGCAAGGACACATGCCTCGTTAGTGAAAGACTGGCTCTTTGTTTTAGGAGTTAGGATGGTGGGAGACTGAGATGGGAGTGTACTGGAATGTAGGGATGATACTTTCAGCGGAGAAGGTGCCTGGGACCCAAGGTCACTGTAACCGTCCTGGATGAAGTAAGAGTTTCGATGGAAAAGTACGAGAAGGAAGACCTGGCCGAAGAGGCGTGACAAGGGCGTGTTCTGTTGTATGTGGATTTTGTATTAGGGATAGTGCCCCGAGGGAGAAGAGCAGATTGGAGGTAGAGGAGACCTGAGAGAAGGGCGAAAGAGAGAGATCTAGTTAGGAAGGAGCATCTTAGAGCGAGCTCAAATGCTAAGTGAGTGCACTTCTTAGGAAGTCTTCACAGCTGACACCTTTACCTTTTCTACTCTTGCCTGGGGAAACTTGTTAAGTAGGGATGTCACCTTAGTGGTAGAGTAGGGACAGATTTAACGCTTTTCTCTTTATTAGGTAAATGAAGAATAATATAGAGATTGGAGCCGTCATTGCTAGTTTAATGCTTCTGGAGCTAACGATTCTTCTTATTCTGAGTCGGATGAGACTCCTGCGTAGGATGATGTTTGTATTAGTGCCCATCTATTTCTTTAACCTCGTGTTGAGGTGCTTGTATGTGCAGTTATTCTTGGCTTTGTAATAAACCCCCAAAAATGTGAATTCGGAGTCAGTGATCTTTGGAGTCAAAGTTGAATCCTAAATTGTTGTATAGAAGAATTGGGTTTTCTTCCCTTCTAACTATTCAGCAGGTAAAAAGGTTCAGTCGACCTGAGGATTCTTAGTGATGGTAAGATAAGATAAGAATCCCGCTTTATCAGTTGGTAGCAGAGGATGGTTTCCTCTGATAGTAAGGGGAGATCTAGATTAGGATAAGAGATTACTTGCCCCATAGAGCCCGAGTGATGGTGATCCAGTGGATTGTAAGAGGAGGACGACGGCGGTTGATGAAAACCGACGGAGAGTGACGGTGCGGCGAAGTAGCAGTTCGTGGTAGCATGAGTATGAACAGGGTGATGCTTGTTAGATTGCGGTGTTGATTTGATTGTGTGATGTCTTGCGGAGTTGGAATGAGAGTCGTGTGATTGAGGATCGGACAGTGAGCGTGCGCGGGGCCGAGAGATTTGATTCGATATCCCGGGATAAGAGATTGTGGTGTAGAAGACACCCAGAGTTGAGATTGTTGACCAGAGGTTGTGGGAGTCATGAGACGTCGTTGATTAACCCACTGATGATAGGGAGCGTATGTGTGAGTGTGTGAATAATCAACGCTGGTCGTAGGTTGTTGTGTGTGAAACATTGAGTGTTTGGATCCTATCGATTGTGTCAGAGGCGATTGTCCGGTCGTTTCGCGGACAGACAGTTGCCAGATTCGAGGTCAACAGTTTCGAGAGACTGTTCGGTCGTTGGTGGACAGACAGTCAGAGAGGTGATTCTCCGGTCGTTTCGTGGACAGACAGTTACTTCAGAGTGTGATTGCGACGCGTGTGAAGAGTGAGAGGTGAATTGTAAAGGAGGGGAACTGCTGCGATAGGAGGAAGAGCGATGTCAGACAGTGCCGCGCTGCGATAGGTCGGTTGGTGTGAGTCGCGCTGGTATTGGTGGACTGACATCAGGAAGTAAAAACGAAATCTTGTGCACGAACGGAAATCTGCTTCATCATGAAATGTTTTAAAGTTTTACGAGAACTCTGTAGAGGTGATAGACATGTGGTTACTCGGGGTGGAGAGGAAGCCCCTCCCGAAGATACGCCAGCACATTACATGGCTAAGAATGTGGGATTGCATACTATAATTTGGCTTGAGAATTGGCATACAATGACACAGGGAGAGGGAGAATTGACTTTCCCACGCTATGGTACTTTCAGGTTGGAAGTGTTGTACCAGTTGAAATCTGTGATGTCTTCTTTGCAACCACTACCCAGACCCACACAGTTTGAGGCGTTACACGCATGGATTAGAGCAGCGTATGACAGGAAGAGAGACAGAAGTCAGGAAAGGGTGGAAAAGTCGATCAGGGCATTTCAAGATGCGAGATGGGATGCACTGGAGAAAAGGTGGAGAGTGGAAACGATTGAAGGGGATAGATTATATCCATTGTTAGAGAAAACGGGAGGTACGCAGACAAAGAGTGTAGAGGAAGATGACAGTGAAACGGATGACAGCTTGATAGAGAGACTGCTGTCAGAGAGACCACCTCCATTGAATCCAGATTATAGCGAAGGGAAATCGACTGTGGCAGGAGGGACTGGCGAGTTACAGAATCAGACAAATGTGAGAGTAGTGGGAAAAATCTCCACCGGAACAGAGGGAGTGGGAACACAACCTTCAATGGGAAGTGTGAGGTTGCCGGATGCCCTGACGGTACCTGTTACCATTGGTCCTATAGTATCAGTGTATGACCCAGATCGAGTAAGTGAAGGAAGTCTGTCGCAGACGACAGGGAGAGAGGGGATCAGCGTTGGAGGGAATGGTGTAGAGGGGCAAATGGTCCACTCTCCGAAGCCCATAGAAACAAGCACGCCATTGCCAGCCACCGCAGACTCCTCTAGTGGACAGGTGGATGTGAGACCGGAAAGACCAAGGTCTTTGATCGAGTCCAGATCAGACTTGAGAATGTGGGTACCACCTGTGAGGAATCAGAGTGATAGGATGGCAGGAGATGTGGAGCAAGACAACTCAGGAAACAGACCAGTTTCTAGGAATACGATAGAAGAGAGTAAGCCACGAGAACAAAGCAGTGATCATGATGAACGGAATGGTGCTGCTTGTCGAGAAAGTTTGAGGAGTGCCATGAGGGCATAGTGAGGTTGAAGGCAGAGGTAGACGAAATGATTAGCGGGAATCTGCCTTTGGATAGAATAGAGATCTATGAACCAGACGAGCTGCTTTTTGTAGCAAAGGGTGTGACTCAAAAAGCGAGGGCCGCACATGAGAAATTGACAGAATTGGCAAAGAAATATGAGGTGGATTTGACTAAAACAAAATCGTTGCAAGGATCCCATAGGTTGAAATACAGTGATCAAGAGCTGGAAGAGAAAAGGGTCATAGGACTGAGGACACATACAAAGGACCTGATTGTAGGGATGCGTATACGGGTCATGCTTAACAAATGGGAGGAAAGGTGGTCTAAGAAGAAGATTTCCAAAAAGAACGCAGGAGAGACGCCACCTCCAGGGGGAGGGACGACAGGAGTAGGGAACTATCCTTTACGGGAAGTACAAAACGGAGGGTACGTGCATGTGCCTTGGAGTAGAGGTGATTTGGCTGCATTTACAAATGATTTTCCTCGGCTGAGGGAAAAACCTGTAGGGTGGTACAAACAAGTTGACCGTTTTGTTAAAATTTCGAAGGTATTGTGGATTGATTTGAACACCTTGTTTGATATCGTAGTACCAGGAGACTTATGGTCAGCTTGTAAAATTGCAGTTGAGTGGCCAACTTCTGAACCTGAAAGGGATGCTGTCACAAATGGTCCGTCACCTATAGTCATGAAAAAGTTCGAACAAGTGATTACATGGTTGAAGTCGAAGATCTCGCCTCAAGACATTAATTGGGTTAAGATAGATCGAACTGTTCAGGAACCAAAGGAGACAGTGCATGAATATTATGAACGACTCTTGCAAGCTTTTAAACAGTATGGTGGACTAGACACCTTAGACCCCAAGGATATGGGACAGTTTGTCTCAAAGTTTGTCCTAGGATTGAGACCAGAGGTTAGTCTTATGATACAGCAACATTTGATCTGTTGGCAGAACAAGCCAGTGGATGAAATCTTGCGGTATGCGAGGTATTGTAGTGATGAAGTAGACTCAAAGCACCGGAAGCTGAAGGACAAACTGATGCTTGTTCAGATGCAAACAGCTCAGGTCCAGCCTAGCGGAGGGACGCTGGGAAGAAGACAGGGAAACAATCAAGGGAACCAGAATGTGCAAGGTCAGGGAAAAGGGAAACCTGTAGATCCTAAGACGGGAATGGATGTGGCGACATTGAAGAAGACCACTGCGTGTCATCTTTGTCACCAGATTGGACATTGGAAGCGCGAGTGTCCGTTGAACCCAGCCAATCAGGTGCAACAGGAGGTAGAAGTGGTTCAGGCACCCGTGCCAGAGGTAGTCAATACTGTGACGAAGCCCAGATCGATGAAAGGGGGGACGTTTCACCCACAGGTGCAAGTTCCCCAGCCACCGAGAATTTCGCAAGGAACGCGGACTTACCAGCAGATGCCCCTTTTCGAAGGGTATGATGAGTACAGCCCAGACCCGTTGGCCTGACGGTGCCTGAGGGGGGAGGAAGACTGCACACTTGGAGCAGTCTTGGAGGTAGACCAGAGAGGACCTTTTGTGGAGGCAGACATTGATGGTCATCCTGCCACCCTTTTGGATGACACTGGTGCTACCCGGTCTACTGTAAGATCAGCAGTAGTCCCCAACCTACCCCTCTCGGGACAATCGATCCAAGTTGTTGGAGTGGCAAACAAGAGGATAACTAGCCCATTGACTGAACCGATTCCGGTGAGAATAGGCTCTTTCCGAGCTAGACATCAGTTTGTGGTGTGCGATTCGAGTCCAGTCTGTCTGTTAGGAAGAGATCTATTGTGTAAGTTAAATTGCACCATCTATTGCACACCTAGGGGAGTCGAGGTACAGACGAAGGATGATGATGCCACCTTCAAGGTTGCGAATCAGCACTTGTGCATAGAAATGTATCCTGTGGTGACAGTGGAGGAACTTCCACTAGATTTGAGGGATTCCGTGTCACATGAGGTGTGGGACTTCACGGGAGAAGAGATCGTACTGATCAGAGGGGTTGAACCTGTACAGATCCAGGTTAAGCAGAATGTCGAATTCCCTAGAACGCCCCAGTACAACCTGTCAACCGAGACTATTGCAGGGATTAAACCTGTAATCGAGTCCATGATCAAGCAGGGAATTCTGAAGGAGATAAGGGGTAGCCCATGTAATTCACCCATCATGGGACTACAGAAACAGAGTGGGAAGTTCAGGATCGTGCAAGACCTGCGAAAGGTCAACACGATAGTTGTCCCATGTTGTCCAGTGGTACCGAATCCATCAGTGATATTGTTTCAGATCCCATGCGAAGCCGAGTGGTTTACTGTGATTGATTTGTGTCAAGCATTCTTCTCGATACCGATCCACGAAGAAAGCCAATTTCTTTTTGCTTTCCGGCTGGAAAATTGTGTGTTAACATGGTGTCGTATCCCTCAAGGGTATACAGAGAGTCCGTCGATCTTTAATCAGATCTTGAAGAAGAATCTTGAAAGTCTCGTATTGCCACAGAACTCAGTTCTCGTGCAATATATAGACGATCTGCTTATTGCCTCAGAAACAGAAGACACTTGCAGGATAGACACAATAGCCCTATTGAATCATTTGGCAGAGAATGGACACAAGGTGTCTCCGAACAAGTTGCAGTACTGTCTGAACGAAGTGCAGTACTTGGGTCACAGAATAGAGAAAGGCAAGAGGAAGGTGTCACCAGATCGAATTGAGGCAATAATGAACATGGCCATCCCTACCACTCAGAGGGAAGTCAGGATGTTTTTGAGAATGGTCGGCTATTGTCGCCAGTGGGTTCCCAACTTTTCCTTGAAGGCAAAGCCTTTGCAGAGGCTGACGCACAAGGATGTGAGTGATCCGGTACCATGGGACGAGGAATGCTTGATGTCATTCCTAGGCCTGAGAGAGGGTTTGTGTTGTGCACCAGCTTTGGGAATGCCTGATTACAACAAGGCTTTCTCACTGTTCTGTTACGAGAGAGAAGGTTGTGCATTAGCAGTCTTGGCTCAGAACCATGGAGGTGTCCGTAGACCAGTTGCCTATTTTTCAGCTACTTTAGATCCAGTAGCTTCTGCGTTGCCCGGATGTCTCAGATCCGTTGCTGCAACAGGTGTCAGCATTGAAAGATGTGAAAGCATTGTAATGGGTCACCCTCTGACCGTTTATGTACCACACTCTGTTGAATTGTTGATGACCAGGACAAAGACCCAGCACCTAACGAATAACAGGTTAACGAGGTATGAGCAAGTCATACTCGCCGCAGAGAACGTGACTCTGAAAAGGTGCTCTGTCTTAAATCCTGTGACATTAATGCCCATACCGAATACAGATGATGAAGATTGTGAGGACTATGATTGTCTCGATGTGACTGAACTATGCACCAAACCGAGACCTGACATTGTTGACGAACCACTGACTGACTCTGATGAAATTTTCTTTGTTGATGGTTCGTGCCTAAGAGACAGTGTTGGCCAGTTGAGAGCAGCGTTTGCTGTATGCACCATCTCAGGAGTGGTTGAGGCTGCTTGTCTAGAAGGAGTACACTCCGCGCAGGTAGCTGAGATCATTGCCTTGACTTGTGCCTGTTTGGCCGCTGATCAAATCCGAATCACGATCTACACTGACAGCCAGTATGGGTTCGGTGTGGTTCATGACTTCGGACAGTTATGGTCACAGAGGGGATTCATAACATCATCTGGTTCACCCATTAGGAATGGGGAATATGTGAGACAGCTACTAAATGCATTGCAATGTCCGAAGGAAATCGCATTAGTCAAATGTGCTGCTCATGGAAAGGGGAATGATTTTGTCTCTCTGGGAAACAACTATGCCGATGAAGTTGCCCGCTTTTGTGCAGAACAAGGATGTATATTCACAGGGGGTTATACAGGAGAGAGCCAAGAAATAACTGAGCTCAGCATGATGTTAGCAATGGCAGACACTTGGGAGGAACTCAAGCGACTGCAGGATGAGGTTTCAGATCAAGAACGAGATGGATGGATCAGAGCAGGATGTGAAAAAGGAGATGTTGATGTTTGGGTTTCCAGTGATGGTCGAGCGGTGTTGCCAGAGAATTTGTTGAGGCCGATGGCAAGACTGATACATGGTGCAATACATCTTGGCAGAGATGCAATGGTGTGTGTGTTTAGACAGACATGGTATAACCCACGATTTCGTGCAATTGCTGAAGCAGTCTGTCAGAGATGTGTTACGTGTCAACAGATGAATCCTGGAAAGAAGACTGTGGTCACATTGAGTCACATTGGGAGGTCAGGAGGACCCTTCAATAGGATGCAGCTAGATTTCTTTGAGATGCCCAAGTGCAATGGGTTGAGGTACATTTTGGTGGTGGTGTGTCTATTCTCACGGTGGGTGGAGGCTTACCCAACACGTAGGTGTGACACTCTCACAGTGGCTAAGTTATTGTTGAGGGAACTTATCCCAAGATTCGGTTTTCCAACCTCTTTGGAATCAGATAGAGGAACACACTTCCACAGTGAAATCATGAAGTTACTTTGTGCCGCATTGAACGTTGATCAGAGACTACATTGCAGTTATCGACCAGAGGCTTCTGGGATAGTGGAATAGGTTAATGGGATTTTAAAAGCCCGGATGGCAAAAGTGTGTTCATCGACGTCTCTGAAGTGGCCTGATGCCCTGCCGCTTGTGCTTATGAGTATTCGCAATGTCCCAGACAGGAGAACTGGGTTATCCCCACATGAAATTCTGATGGGGAGGGCGATGCGATTGCCAGCAGTACCAGCTACAGCTTTGATAAACATCACTGATGACTTGATTCTCGATTACTGCAAAGGACTAGCTGATGTGGTCTGTTCTGTATCCCAGCAGGTGCAAGCTGCAGCTGTTCCGGCCTCGAGTGATCTGTGCCACGACCTGTGTCCCGGAGACTGGGTGCTTGTTCGAAAGCACGTCTGGAAGAGCTGTCTGGATGTTCGGTGGCGAGGCCTGTACCAGGTAATACTGGTGATGAACACAGCTGTGAAGTGTTGAGGATTGCCGAATTGGGTGCATGCTTCCCATACCCGCAGAGTTTCAGCACCCTCGGAAGAAACAGCTCCTCTCGTGAATGAAAATCCAGCTGATGTGGCAGGGCCACATGAGAGGACAAGTCAAGCTGTGAGGGCCGCTGATGCAGCTGGTTGTGCACCGGAACAAGCGGAAGAGGGTTCCGACAACCAGAACCCCGACTTTGACTCGGATGACGGAGGTGTTGCTGTGGGTGGAGTAGAGTCAAATTCTGCAGAAGAAGGAAGTGGTGCACAGGGTATAGAGGGGGAAAGCGGAAGAACGACCAGAACCGAGGAGGCTTGGCCTGAAAGACAGAGGCGACTGAATCTGAGATTGGCACCCGAAAGAGATCTTGCACCAGTGTCTGAGACGTCTGAATCGGAAGCAAGTGATGGAGAGCAGGCTCAAGAAGGTCGGAGAAGGTCGAAAAGAATGAGAGTACCTTGCCAGAGATATGCTACCCCGGAGTGGACTTACGCAGTAACTGATGCCGGGTGTAGTGAGTTCAGGGAGGCTGAGGTCCGTGCTGCTTGTCAGCAAGAGCCCGAACGTGGTGTTGGAGGTGGTGCTGTTAGTACCAGGGCTTGAAATCGAAGGAGTACTGACCCTCACGGTTCCGAATCCCCCACTTCTGAGTAAAGTTCGACAGTTGGTTTTGCATCGACTTGAATTTCCGTCATTTGGGTTTGAGCCACCTTCACATGAAACGATAATTCTTCGTCTTGAACTTTTGCAGTATGTTTTAGAAGCGCTTGGAGCTGATCTTATTTTGGACTGAGTATAAACTGTTGTAAATAAAAGTCAAAAGAAGAAGGTAACCTAGGTCCGAGTGGAAGAAGAATAAACTTAGGGACTTTCCACAGAAGAGGAACGAAAACTTAGGGAAGGCTTTTTCTGGACTATGTAAATAAGGAACTGTAGCTGCAAGGGGGATTTCCAGCTGTTTCGGAGTGCTGTTCGAATTAGTTAAGCAAGTCACGCGTGAAGAAGACAGAGACTTTTGAGTGTTCGTTGCTAAAGCCAAGAACTTTGAGAGCTTTTCGAAACCATGGAGGCTGGAGATCCACATCGTAGATCCAAATTGATAGTAGGCACATTTATAGGGGGTGTGATAGTTTCTATAATCATAGTAGTTGCAGTTTCATATTTGGTTCGAATCACTGACTAAATATCGAAGGTCACAATATCGACCTACAAAAATATTGCAGCAAAAATATCGAAGACAAGAATATCGACATCCTATCTACATTAAGGTAAGTACAAAAATATCGGAAAAAAAATATCGATGTCAAAAATATCGTTGTTAAAAATATCATTTTTAATTTAAGTTAAAAAAATATTGTAAAATAAAGTAAATAATACATATAATTAAAAGAAACATAGTTAAAAATTATAAGTAATATACATAATTTGATAATACATTAAACATATACATATAATATATAATATATATATACTTACTTATTAATATGTTTTAATATTTATTTTAATAACTTATAAATTGTTTAATTTATTTTTTATAAATTATAAATACACCTATACACATAAAACAATAATATAAATAAAAATTAAATAAATATATGTAACAAATTAAAAAAATTAAAATTATTTTAAATCTTTTAAAAATAATTATACAGTACATGAGCTAAAAAAATACAAAATATTAGATAGCGGAGGAAATCAAATTACTATTCCCACTCCAGTGAGTGCAACAGTAGGGAAAGTGTTGGATAGCGTAGGGGTTAAAATTACTATTCCCACTCCAGTGAGTGCAACAGTAGGGAAAGTGTTGGATAGCGTAGGGGTTAAAATTACTATTCCCACTCCAGTGAGTGCAACAGTAGGGAAAGTGTTGGATAGCGTAGGGGTAAAAATTACTATTCCCACTCCAGTGAGTGCAACAGTAGGGAAAGTGTTGGATAGTGTAGGGGTAAAATTACTATTCCCACTCCAGTGAGTGCAACAGTAGGGAAAGTGTTGGATAGCGTAGGGGTAAAATTACTATTCCCACTCCAGTGAGTGCAACAGTAGGGAAAGTGTTGGATAGCGGGGGTAAAATTACTATTCCCACTCCAGTGAGTGCAACAGTAGGGAAAGTGTTGGATAGCGTAGGGTAAAATTACTATTCCCACTACAGTGAGTGCAACAGTAGGGAAAGTGTTGGATAGCGTAGGGGTAAAAATTACTATTCCCACTCCAGTGAGTACAACAGTAGGGAAAGTGTTGGATAGCGTAGGGGTAAAAATTACTATTCCCACTCCAATGAGTGCAACAGTAGGGAAAGTGTTGGATAGCGGGGGTAAAAATTACTATTCCCACTCCAGTGAGTGCAACAGTAGGGAAAGTGTTGGATAGCGTAGGGGTAAAATTACTATTCCCACTCCAGTGAGTGCAACAGTAGGGAAAATGTAGGATCGCGTAGGGGTTAAATTAACATACTTATAAAAATTTTTTTTTAAATAAATGACATATTAATAATTATTTAACAAAATAATTATTAATAAATACCTATTAAATTAAATTAATATTTACTTAAATAACATTAAATTACTTCCCACCCTATTCCCCTATAAACACACAATGCGCTACACATAAATAAATAACACAATTAATTTAATTATCAATTAATCAATTAATAAAAATGAATTACCAATTAATAATTAATTAACAATAAATTAATAATCAATAACAATAAAAATACACATATTAACTAATTAATTATATTTAAATTACTTCCCACCCTATTCCCCTATAAACCCACAACCCGCTACACATTAAAAATAACATAATTAATTTAATTACCAATTAATCAATGAATTAAAATTAATTACCAATTAATAATTAATTTACAATAAATTAATCAACAATAACAATAAATAAAAATTAATAATAAATTAATTATAATTAATATAATTATAAATTAACCAATTAATATAAATTAATTACCAATTAATAATTAATTACCACTAAATTAACAATGAATAACAATAAATAAAAACATATTAATTAAATAATTATAATTAAATTACTTCCCACCCTATTCCCTATAAACCCACAACCCGCTCGGATACTAAAACGCAAAATTTCCTTTAAAAAAAAAAAATACTATTTTCTAAACATTTAATACATATATTTAAAAATAATGAAAAACTTTAAAAAAATGTTAAACATACATATAAAATACATAACACTAAAAACAAATCGATATTATTTACAACTATATTTTTGCTAACGGTATTAATGACTTCGATATTACTTACTTCGATATTAAAAATCGATATTACTTACCTTAAAGTCGATATTCTGGTCAACGATATTCTTGACTTCGATATTCTGTCCCTACGATATTAAAAACTCGATATTAGTGTAGGTCGATATATTTAAAATTCGATATTTTGACTGCCCACCATTTGGTTCCACACGAGCTAGCGTTGGGGGGGGGTACAAGGGACTCCTACACCCACTACACCTAGCAAAAAGGAGGGAGGCATAGGAGACGAAAGAGCTTTGCTAATAGAAGAGAGTCGTAGGTTGCATGTAGATTTGTCTAGAAGTGATTTTAAGCTTAACGCATACTCCAAGCTGCTATATGAGTACGTGGATGCGATGGATGCGAAAGATTGTTATGTGTGTATGCAGTTGCCAGCTTCAGTGGATGAGGGTATTAGATACCACCATCTTCCACTGACTTATGGAATTTCGTGTAGTTTGTTACTTAGTATGTTCTATGGGAGAGGTCACTATAAGTATTTCTTTTCCAACTATGATGCCGTTCCTGCCCATAAACATTTGAACAAGTACGATTATTACAAGGCGGAAGATAGACTTGGAAAGTACTTCATACCGACTTCGAATTTAGATACAGCCTATGCCCATAGACACAATTTAACATGTGCATTAACAGAAGTAGAGAAAAAGTTTGTAGATCAGGTAGAAGATAGATATAGAAAACCTACGCAAATACGTAATACCGGAGATAGTCCTTTAGATTGGACAGACGAGGAGAGATTACACCGATCAAAGGGAAGTTATGGTCCAATAGCATTGGATATGGTGCAAAGGGGGAAGTTGTGCGTGAGACGTGTGCAGACCTATTATGATAAGGTCTCTGTGGGACAGAGTGAGTGTAATCATGTTTTCACTATGGAGGAATCAGCAAAGAATTTCCTGCAAGGTCCTGTACAAGTGATACCTACGGTGTATTATGTATGTGGAAGGAATGCTTATGTGAGATTGCCGGCGAACTGGTATGGTACGTGTTACTTGGGAATTATATTTCCAAAGATTTACCATGCAGAGGATTTGGAACTTTTGGAAGGTGGAAAGCATTCGAGAGTAAAAAGAGGTGCGAGTGCAGGAGCGAAGGTAGGAGATATCTTTGGAGCGATGATACCAAGTTTGGGAGTGATCCTGAATGATGTGAAGATCCGGAGATTGGCGACTGTGGTTGATGAATTATCAATGAATACAGCAAAGTCGTTGATACTTGTGGATGGAGAGATGCTGTCGATAAGGACAATGGTTTTGCAGAACCGTCTTGCTTTAGATGTCCTATTGGCAAAAGAGGGCGGGGTCTGTAAATTGTTGAAAGTTCAAGAGTGCTGTACTTATATACCAGACAACAGCAAGGATCTGGAGAAATATATAAGTAACATCACTACGATCCATAATGAGATAGAGGATTTGACTGGAGAGGGAGTTTGGGAGAAAGTTGGCAAGGGATTTGGTCAAGTGGGAAGCTGGTTTGCGAATTTGGGAAAGGGTTTCCTTGGCTATGTTCTGAGACCTCTCATTATCGTTGTGGTTTGTGTGGTTTGCTTGTGGGGTCTTATCAGAGCATACAAGTGGTATAAAGCAGGTAGAGTTGAGAGTGCTTTGAGAGAAAATGAGACGAGAATGGCTAGACTGCAGGACAGTCACTATCGAAATATTAAGAGTTCGGAGAGGTTCCGACAGGGGAGAATGGCAACAAGTTCTGTTTAGGTCGGTTCTTTCTCCGAGAGAGTTGAAAAAGTGTGATGACAGGAGTCATCAAAGGGGGGAACTGATAGAGCGCTATGTTCTCGAGAAATTTGTAGGGGTGCATCATAATCACCGCTAGTCCGCACCCGCATATATCCAGATATATATTAATGAATGGCCAGTAAAATGTAGTTCTAAACCGCATTTATTAGAGTGAATAGAAGAGTAATTGTGCTATTATAATCATGCGAATGTAATGCTTAACTGAAACGTGTTTAAAATGATGCATAAATGAATTAGCTCATGTGTAATCGAGATGCAGTAGTTTAAACGTGTACCATATTAAGTTGCACGTGTAGTTCACTTTTCGCATATGCAATGTAATGAACCAATGCTTATCAAGTAGTTAAAATTGTGTGTTTAAATTGTGTAAAGGCCTGACTGCATATACGTCAAGGAAAGGCCTGTTCGTTCTTATGTTAGCTTATTTTGTAGGCAGAGAAGGTGTTCTCTTGAGAAGGCTCTCTGGGCACCAACGGTAGATTAGCACAGTGGAAAGTTTCTGTTGAATGTATTTTCTGTTGCATTTGCAAGGACACATGCCTCGTTAGTGAAAGACTGGCTCTTTGTTTTAGGAGTTAGGATGGTGGGAGACTGAGATGGGAGTGTACTGGAATGTAGGGATGATACTTTCAGCGGAGAAGGTGCCTGGGACCCAAGGTCACTGTAACCGTCCTGGATGAAGTAAGAGTTTCGATGGAAAAGTACGAGAAGGAAGACCTGGCCGAAGAGGCGTGACAAGGGCGTGTTCTGTTGTATGTGGATTTTGTATTAGGGATAGTGCCCCGAGGGAGAAGAGCAGATTGGAGGTAGAGGAGACCTGAGAGAAGGGCGAAAGAGAGAGATCTAGTTAGGAAGGAGCATCTTAGAGCGAGCTCAAATGCTAAGTGAGTGCACTTCTTAGGAAGTCTTCACAGCTGACACCTTTACCTTTTCTACTCTTGACTGGGGAAACTTGTTAAGTAGGGATGTCACCTTAGTGGTAGAGTAGGGACAGATTTAACGCTTTTCTCTTTATTAGGTAAATGAAGAATAATATAGAGATTGGAGCCGTCATTGCTAGTTTAATGCTTCTGGAGCTAACCATTCTTCTTATTCTGAGTCGGATGAGACTCCTGCGTAGGATGATGTTTGTATTAGTGCCCATCTATTTCTTTAACCTCGTGTTGAGGTGCTTGCATGTGCAGTTATTCTTGGCTTTGTAATAAACCCCAAAAAATGTGAATTCGGAGTCAGTGATCTTTGGAGTCAAAGTTGAATCCTAAATTGTTGTATAGAAGAATTGGGTTTTCTTCCCTTCACACTATTCAGCAGGTAAAAAGGTTCAGTCGACCTGAGGATTCTTAGTGATGGTAAGATAAGATAAGAATTCCGCATTATCACTGTTTTAATCTGGATTGATTTATCTTTTCCATTACACAAGTTGTGCTACTTGCAAAGTGCAAGGGTATCACAAGGTAGTACCCCAATATCTGCAATACAATCGAGGTTTTGAAAAGCATTGGTTGAGACTCCCTGGTTCCCTACAGAGAGGAAAATGATTTTATGTAGAAGTAAGAGGGTCACCAGAAAACCATCATTGGAAGGCATCAATGACTGGGTGGCGTACATATAGTCCATAATGAGGACGTGAGGAAAGTCCTTTGCCAAAGGATAAACTGAAGACAAATTGGGACAACAAGATGAGTGATTTGTGGCAGTGGTTTCAAGTGAAACCTTAAGTGGACGAGATGGTACCTGAGGCCTCGAACGAGGAAGGAGAGATCATGATTTGGATCAGATAGAGGATTCAGGAAAAGTAAAAGCAACTGGATGTTGAAGAAAGCACCCCATGGGAGCAGAAACTGGCAAAGGAATGATGACTAGGCTCAATGAAGGGAAGTGCTGGGCAGTAACTGCAAGTGGTAGTGGGAGCAAGGCCAAAGTATAAACAATTGTGGGAAAATGTTGTTCAGAGAAAGCATGGATGTGGGCAGCAAGGAGAGCAAAGGGGAAGTGAGGCATAGGCCAGCACAGAGAAGGACTTGGGGGGGGGGGCATACAGTGGAGGAGGAAGGGAAGGACACAGACTATAAGAATATCCACACCACTCAATGCAGTAGTTCAGGGCGACTATAGATTATGATAATGCATGTGTAACTATGGTGCTAAAGAAGCATAAAGCACAAAGGAAAGGGACAGAGAAGAGAAAGGCACCGAGATGATCAACAAGCAGGGGTAGAGGCAGGTGAAGTCACAGGAGCAACTCACTTCAAAAAGGGAGGTAGAGGAGGAAGACGAGGAGGAGGCAAGTAGTGGGTGAGAAGAGACGTCTCACTCTGGAGACCCCTGGTAAGAAAGAAAGGGGCCAAAGAAGGGAAATAAACAAAGCAATATGTCTTGAAAGAATGAGTGATAGAGCAGAAAAGAAGAAGCCAGGGGCAGATAAGGACGGAAAAAAAGGAGGTTAGAAAATTCAGGGAAGATATCCTGAGCAGTTGGGCAAAGAACTGGAACGGGATCTCAACCCACCCTTTAAGCTGCAGTGTAGGGTTGAAGACAGAGGAGAACAAATCAATGTTACAGACGCTGAAGGAAACATATTGAAGCTACAATATTACATGTCTGCATTGTTGTCTGGAGATGTGGAAGAGAAATGCATATCTCAGCTTGGGGTTACTTGGCTGGACTCCACGAAAAAGCCACAAATCAAACAGGGCAAAGAACGATACTCAACTGGAGGTCAGGTTTCTCTGCAACGAGTCATAGATTACAAGATTAAAGGCCTTTCTTTGCATAAGACTTACCGAAATACAAAGCATAGATACAAGAATCCATAATAAAGCTGGAACTTGGTCTGCAGGGTGCACTAGGAGTACTCAATAGGCGCGAGGGAAAGGACGAGTATGACCTTTGGAGGTAGCACATGGGGTGTGTGAAATTACCTATAATTATGTGAAATGCAAATCTGCTATTCCACGCTATATTTTAGCACGAAATGCATCCTCGAGCCAATTTTTGGCCCGAGGATGCATTTAAGTAAGAGCTTGTTCGCTTTCTGTTGTTCCTGTGCGTTCACAGTAAATGTTTGCTGTGAATGACCGCACATTGCATCATTTGCTGTCGATTTTTAGCACGAATGGCACATAATTATGCGAAGTAGTGTAATGGCGTAATTTGGGAAATTTCGCATAACAAGCATAGCATGAAATTTCTGAAATGACTCAAATTAGCTGGCGTAATTTAAACTTCACCCACGCATAGGTAGCATCTCTGGACAGGACATGAAAAAATGAAAAGTTAGAGAGTTCAGTAAACAGGCAGGATTTACATTTACCAACTTGTAGTTTTTTTTTTTTTTATCTATTGAGTTTTGTTCAGGCATTAATATAACATAATCACATTTAGATTTTAACACTTCACAGTATTGTTCCAGCTTACAGAATTATACTAATCATGAAATAACAATATCACATAGCAATCAGGTACACTGCTCCATTGCGTCCTGTACTTTTTAAAGAAAAGAAGAAACAGAATAAAACAAGAAAATGTAACAGTTATGACCTACAATATCTTGCTTCCCATACTTGTATGGATTGAGACAAAGAAGTGTCAGCTTAGGCCAATCAAACATATTAATTTAGACTTCGGAGATGGGAAATGGGAGGTTATCTATGACGAACCTTCTCTCGTGTTTCGAATTGGGCAGACCCATATATGTGGGGGACAGTCTTGGGCGGCTAGTGTGAAGGCGATTATTGGGTCGATCTTGACAGGGAGATTACTGGTACTGGGCTAGAACCATTAGGGTGGTCAGCAACTTGGCCTCTGAGCGCTAAGAGACCTGCCGGTGATTATGCGCTATACAAATCCAAGTTAACATAACATAACAGGTAGTGAAAGGCTCCCATATGTCTCTCGGGCGGGATGCAGTGGGCATAAGGTCCCAGAATGCCGCAAGCTGCTCCTGACAGTAAGCAATATCTTTCACCCAGGCAGCGATCCGGGGAGCCCTAGGCCTAGGGTCACCCCATCGGATGGCCAGCCTACGCTTTGCAAGTAGTAGCATCATGGCCACCAAACGGCGCTTCTCAGGCGGGAGTTCCCCCACATATCCCAGCAGTGCCACCATGGGGTTACATTCCAGCAACACTCCCATGATAGCTTGTATAGTATCGTAGACCCCTTTCCAATAGTCAGCTGTGAGTGGGCAATTCCATGCTACATGTAGAAAGGCTGCTGCTTCACGTTTACATTTCCAGTAGCGCGAATCAGGACGCAGCCCCAGTTTGTGCAATTGCATGGGAGTACGATACATCCTACATATGAATTTGAAGTGAATGAGTCTCAGTTTATAGTTCGGGGATAAGTATCTCAGCTGTGAGCAGCAAAATGACCATTGCTCATCTGTAGGTAAGTCTTCCAGGTCGGCTCTCCAGTGTTCAAGCGCCCTGAGGGCATCCCATGGGGTGTTTGTTTGTGTGAGATTACATAATCTAGTGAGTAGTCTACGAGGTGACGGTGTAGCTAATAAGTGCTCTAATGGCTTCATTGTAGCTGGGGGCCTGGGAAAGTCGAGTGCATTTTCTTGCAGGTGGCTCGGAGCTGGAAGTATAAAAACAAATTCAGGATTGGTATCTGGGTATCTTCCCGTTGTGGCTGCTCTAAAAAGGTATCCTGCGGGTATAGGTCTCCCAATGTGGAAATGCCCATAGTGCGTGTCCGTTCTATGGAACCTCTGTCATTAAGAAAGGGAAAATGTGGGTGATGTGCGATTGAGGTGAAGTTCCGACACGCTTCCGTAAGCCTTCCCAAGCCCAACGCAGAGTTTCAACGGTGTTTATTTCGTTTACAGATCTGCGAAATGGTTTATAGACAGCGGCGCGAGTAGGATCAGCTACGTCTGTTTCGATGGCCACGTGTTGCTGGAATGGAATGGGATGCCTCCAGAAATGGAGGAATTGGGCCTGCACACAGAGCGCATAAAGTTCAAAGTCAGGCGCTCCCATTCCACCCAGGGACAGTGGGCGCGTTAATACCTCCCAGCTTACGCGGGGCTGTCTACCAGCCCACACCAAGGCAATTACAATAGATCGCAGGGATTTAAAAAAGGCTTTGGTTAAAGGTATGGGTATATTTACGAAAAGATATAAAAATTTAGGAAGAACTATCATCTTAGTGATGGCTATTCTACCAGCCAGTGACAAAGGTAGGGCAGACCAAAATTTTGATTTTTGTTCCAGCCAGTCCAGCAATTTGTTGAAGTTCATTTGCCATATTTCCTGCAGGTCTCTGCTCAGCCACACCCCAAGGTATTTAACAGTACCATCAGCCCATTTAAGCGGGAATTCCAATTCGGTCACAAAGGGAGCATCAGTCAAGGGTAAAATAGAGGATTTTGACCAGTTAATCTGTATGCCAGACATCCCCCCGTAGCGAAGAACTTCCCTCAGCACGGGATTAAGGTTGTCATCGGGTTTGCGGATGTATAACGTTATATCGTCTGCATACATCGATATTATAAGACTCCTGTCTGTGAATCCTAAGCCCCGTGTAGTGTGGTGCTGACGAATTCTGGCCGCTAAGGGCTCCACTGCCACTGCGAACAGTAGTGGCGAGAGCGGGCACCCTTGCCTTGTTCCACGGGTTATATCGAATGGGTTCGATATTAGGTTATTTGCCCTGAGTCGGGCTGCAGGTCTAGTGTAGAGCAGACCTATTAGTTTGATGAAATTGGGACTAAATCCCAATCTAGGTAGGACAGTGAATAAAAACGGCCACTCCAAGGAGTCAAACGCCTTAGTCGCGTCAAGAAACACCGCAACAGCAGGCAGTTGGGGGTCTATTTGGTGTACCGTAGCGAAAAAGGTACGCAGATTGTGGGCCGTTGACCTACCCGTAATAAACCCTGACTGGTCTGGCCTGGCAATGAGTGGTAACAGCAGTTGTAATCTATTGGCAATTAGCTTGGCTAGGATCTTTGCATCCACATTGATTAACGATAGGGGTCTATACGAATCACACAGGTTAGGTGCCTTGTCTGGTTTTAAGAGAGTGATTGCAGCCTCGCGCATGGTCGGCGAGAGGATCCATATCTCCAATGACTCCTGATATACATTCAGCAGCCGAGGCGCCAGTTCCTCCGCATAAGTTTTATAAAATGTGGTGGTCAGACCATCTAAACCCGGCACTTTTTCCCCAGGTAAGCTTTTAATGACTTGTGTGATGTCCTCTATTGAAAAAGGTTCGTCCAAGTAAGCTCTATGGGCATCGCTCAGCCAAAGTAGTTCAATTGATTCGAGATATTCATCAAGGTCAGGGTGGGGTGCGCTCTGAGTTGCGGTATAGAGTGCGGTATAGTATTTAGTGAGATGTGCGTGTGTAGCATCTTGACCTCTAATAGGAAAAGCGTCTTCATCTAATAACTAGGTTATAAAGGACAGAGAGGTGCACTGTCTAAGTGCATTAGCAAGGGTTTTGCCAGGTCTATCGCCCTCCCCATAGCTACGTGCTCTGGAGTTCCTCCCTAAAAAACGGGTCTCCCTCTCAGCCTCTTCCTCAAATTCAGAGATTTTCCCCCTCACTGTGGCTAAATGTCTAGGCTCCCCAGTCTGAAAGAACAGTTGTTCCGCTGATTTAATTTCCTGTTCAAGTTGAACTATTGTAGATCGTATAGAGTTTAACACCCCTGATTGTTTGGAGATGCAAGCCCCTCGGATCACTACCTTAAACGCCTCCCACAACGTTGAAGAGGAGTCCACCTAGCCTTCATTAGTAGAGAAGTATTGCGTAATATCAGTTCTAATCTCTTCTCTAAATGCAGCATCAAGGAGCGCGTGTGGCGGCAGGTGCCAACTGAATGCGCGGGGTATTGTTTGTGGTATCTTCCAGCATAGAACCACCGGGGTGTGATCCGATAGCGTGCGTGCGAGGTGTAGCGCGTCTATGGTCCATGACTAGCCTGTAATCTATCCTGGGCCATGCATTAGGGTGCGAGGTGATACATGTACCCTCCTTAATGGTTGGATTCCTGCTGCGCCAAATGTCTGTAAGGTCATGCTCAAGAATGATATTATTTAGTTGCAGTGTTGCCCTAAAGTGTGTATTGCGAGCTGCACCAACTCTGTCCTTTTCATTGTTAAGAGTGACATTGAAATCCCCGCCCCAGATGATCGTGTCTCCCCCCAATGCCGCTATTTTAGCCCACACAGTGAGAAAGAATTGTGGGTCATCCACATTTGGGCCATATATTGCCACTAAAGTAACCTTGGTTGTCATAAGGGTGCCCGTCAAAATGATATAACGTCCCTCAGGGTCAGTTTGAATATGTGTGGTAGCCCAGCCAAGGCCACGTCTAATCAAGATCGAGACACATCTGGCATAATTGGAATATGGGGCCGAGTGTATTTCCCCCCAATATCTATTCTTTAATTTAGAGTCAGAATCATATTTCAGGTGAGTTTCCTGGAGGAAGCATACGTCCACACGGTGTCTACTCAAGTAAGTGTGTGCCAATCTTGCTTTTTTTAAATCATTAAGCCCGCGGACATTCCAAGTGAGGAATTTGGTCTCAGTCATTTCTTAGTAAATAAAATGTGTGATAGTTGTGCATGCAACATGGGCTAGCAATAGAACATCATACATTAAAAGACAAACAATAGTTCCGTGCTTAACATTAAGTGAGAATAACAAGATAAAGTTATCATTAGAAAAAACCAAGGTAGTTTGCTTTTCAAGCCTATACTGTGAAGCTAAGGACCCTGCGCCTGAATATACCGTGCTCCCTCCGTCCCCACCCCCACCCACATCAACCTCCCAATTAGGTTGTGACTTATGTCCACCCACCCCCCCCATAGTACCCTTTGAGCAAAACAAAAACACATGGGAGATCTCCCTGTGGGGCTAGGGACGCCAGCGATAACCTACCAGAAGGCAGGGTGACCAGGCTTTTATATGTATTGCACAATCTGTCAAAGGAAAAACTGACATTATTTTGTAGCCATCATCCACAGTACTAGCTCTGCAGTGAGTGAGATAACTAACGACATTTTAGTGATTAACACGAGCATAAACAAACTTGTATAACACAATGTGGAGCCGCGTGATTAGTGGATTAGTCATTATCACTTAGATTCTGCTCCGAGGTGGCTTGTTGTGAAGAAAGTGAGGGCGATTTCCTTGCACCTCTGTGTTTAGCGTATTTGAGGGCTGATTTAGCGTCTATGAAAAATTGTCTGTTCATCATGTGTGTTTTTAAGTTTAGCAGGATACAACATCGCATATGGGACGGAAGCATTTTGCAGGACACGTTTCGCTGGCGTAAACTCTCTCTGCGCCGCCTGGACAGCAGGCGTGTAGTCGGGAAAGAAGGAAAGAGCGTTGCCTTGGTGGGTTACAGGGCTCTTATCCCTTGCTGCTCTTAGAATGGCGTCCCTGTCTCTATAATTTAAGAGGTGTGCGATTATTGGACGTGGCGTTGCTCCTGGCGGGGGTCTAGGGCCCAATGAGCGATGTGCCCTCTCAACGATCATGACCTGCGAGAGTACTGGCCCAAATAAATCACGTAACAGGTCTTCTATGTAGGGTTCCATTTTCGGGATAGCAGTCGATTCTGGCAGCCCAATAATCCGTAGGTTGTTGCGCCTAGAGCGCGCCTCCAAGAATTCATTTTTAGCTTTTATTACAGCCAATACTTTTTCCATATTTAGGATTTGCGCTCTTGATTCAGTATGAAAGTCTTGGGTGTCTGACAACCTATTCTCCAAAGTGTCTAATCTAACCTCATGGGCGTCTACACGTTTCTTGACTGTGTCCAGGCTTGAAGCACGAGCGTCTATCTTAATGTCCACCGTTTTAATACTGGAGCGCACGTCCAGCAGGATCGTGCGAATGTCTTCCTCCTGTTGCTCCGCGTGCCCCCCGGAGCCCTGGGCAGCATCCAGCTCCTGACTGGCATCGTTTGTCCTAGTGAGGCGTTTATTTTCAAAGGGGAGCTTCGCCTGCTTAGGGTCCGTCTTCCCCATTGTGACGACTTCCGCGCACCCAGCAAGTAGTGATGAGAAGCGTAGATGATGTGGGGCCAATGCAGTGCAATAACCCTATTTCAATGTATAGTTCCTACTTTTATGAGGCTCAGGTCGCAGTATCTATTATTTTAGCTCGCAGCTTGCAAGGGTCAATGTTGGCCCCAGGCGTGCCGTGTGTTAAAGCATACTCCACTCCTTCCAACGTGAGAGAGAATCAGCAAGCACGCGGGCAGTGTATGGAGACTGGTAGCACACGCCTATTATACCAGAGCAGGCTTGGAGCGAGTGGCAGCCATGGTCCCCAATCAGGTTTCTTTAGGCTCTTACAGCGTGGGGCCAATGCGGGGGACTAGCACTTTCACAGAAGTGTTACCTATGTCTTTTGGTGCAGATCACAACCCCCGCTTCACCAGCCTGCATCACAGTGGTTCTGGTATGGGCCTCAGGCGTGCGCGCAGCAGAGCGTGCACCCCTCTGGCCGGTGCTTAGCCTAAGTCCACTAGTGCGGGCACGGAGTAAGCGACTCCTGGAGCTCCAAGTCGGGCCCCCGCGTCCCGTATACAAACACAGGGTGCGAGACCAGGCAGCACAAGGCTCACTCAACTCACACTCCCACCCAGGCACCCAAACCAGCACCTTAGCCCCTCAGTGAGCCAGCGCCTGCGGGATCCACCGCGGCTCGGGCACGACCGCATCCCCCACTGCAACGCGGCCCTCGCGGTATAGAAACCAGAGAGGGCTCAAAACTATGCGGCCGGATCGCGCTCAGTCCCGCACCACCCCGAACCCCCGGCCCACACTCACCGCACCACACAGCTGTGTTTCGCCTCTCCCTCCATCAAGCCAGCTCGTGCAATGCATCCCACATGCACAGGGGTCCGAAGAGCTCTGGCGTTTGGCAGTCTGGCCAGCTCCACTCTCCCAGGCCCAAATCACGGCCCGGATCCACGCCCGCCTCTCCGTCTTCACTTCAGGAGGCTCGCAAAATCGCATCCTTGAAGGTGTGTATCGCCGATTCCTGACCGATGCATGTGGCTCACCTCTTTCTTAGCTACGGCCCAACACGTTGGGAGCACCCGGGGCCACAGGAGCTCGCTGGATCGGTTTCACTTTCCAGCGTTACTCGGCGGCCATGTTGCCTTCAGTTAAGGCCGCGGCCAGTCGGGTCGTGTAACTTGGCTTCTGCACGGTTTCCAAGCACCAGAGTTTGCTCAGTCAACGCAGCTCGGCTTCACCCCAGGTTTCGTTATTCTGAAGCGGCAGATGGCGCATGAGGATTGCGATATGTACGGATAATGGAGTCTGGTCTGCGGAGCCCCTTCAACAGGTGGCCATTCCGCGGCTCGACGTAGCTACGCCCCCCCCCCTTACCAACTTATAGTTTGTCAGGGAAGCTGGAGACGGCATTGAGGGAGTAGGAGAGTGAAAAGGAGGATGAGTTCTAGTTACGGAACATTACAGAAGGTAGTCAGGTACCATGCAAGGGTCCTTTGAAATACTGCTCTGCCAACAATTTAAAACTAGCCTGTGAATAGCTGGAGGCTCTTATTTATAAGACAGGTAATGGCTCTGGGCAAAGGTGCTATGTAGTTATCTAAAAGAAATTGTTTCAGCACTTCAATGTTTTTCTGTTTGGTACCAAAGAGAGACCCAGAGGAATTCAGAATGATATAAAACTAATTGCTCTCATCTGGAGGGCAATTCTGTGAACCAATACCTGGACAGAGAGGTCCTCCCTAAGTCTTCCACATCCTTTGATGAGGCTAACACATGCACAAGCATTTGAGGTCTATATGCCAGTGGGAACCAGTGCAGCTGGACAAGTACAGGGGAAATGTTATCCTACTTTGTATCCACACGGAAGCTGTAGCGTGGCATTTTGCACCCACTGCAAAAAAGTATTTTAGAGAGTCCAAATATATCCTGTTCCCATATTCTAGAAGAGATTGAATAAAGGCACTGGTTGCCACACCGGATTTCCCATGATAAAGGTAGGGAAAGGTTCATCTTAAACAGAGCAGTTATAGGAAAGAGGTCCTGGTTACAATATGAATCTGTAGTCACCACCACAAGCTGGATGGGACAAGTGCCCAGAGAAGGAGGACAGATATTAAGAACACCATGCAAGACTCACTAGGTGCCGATAAGATTAGTTTTGGAGGGATTCAAGGGACTAGCCAGCATCCACACGGTGATCAGCGATTGAAACTATGAAAGAGTTTCAATTGGGTAAAGTGGTTGGATTTCTAAGTCCTCTTCACGGTTTAGCCTAAGTAACAGCTGTATGTTGGCAAAGAATCAGATATGGCTGCTTGTTGAGTACTTTCACCAGGGTGCCTGCTTGCCTGAAAGTGTTGTATTCCTCTTAGGGTGTCCATACACAGGCTTTCCTGTATCATGTCCTTATATAGGCACAATTCGCCCTGCCCTTATATAGGCATAAAATCCTAGTCCTTATTTAGGCATTAAACCGTGCACCCCAAATACAGGCATGGTCTCCGACATCCGTCCACCCTAACGTCACAACGAGTTCTTGAAGAACAGACCCTTAGGCTTCGGGAATTTCCCTAGCACAGGACTATTGATTTCTTCAAGGACTCATCTATTATGCATGAACCATTATACCTTAGGGGTTCATTCATGACGTCTTCCGCTGACCGATTCACGTCAATGCTAACATTGTGAGGTACCTCTCAGGTATAAATATACCTTCCCTAGCCCTTGTAAACTAGAGGAGACCTCGACTTCAGAGGAGCCCGTTTCCCGGCCTGACGCACTGAGAAGACGCTGTCATCCCTGCACGCAGAGAGTCCAGCTTCCAGTGATCTAACTTCCCTTGCGGGGTGTTGGAGTGCGAGTCTGGCAAAGAGATTCCCACCTCTCTCATTCTAAAGGTATGGAGCTGACTAGAACCTAGAGGGACTCTTGGCATACTTGGCATACTTGGCATACTAGGCATACTAGGCTTAACATACTCTTAGTATACCATAGTAAGGAATACTTCACCTACTTCATACCTCTCCCTACACCTAGGTTAGGTTAGGCACATTGGGGTAGAACTAGCTTAGAAACGCATCGTATGAGTACTCGCATTTTTTAGTCTGTGTTATTTATGTGAATGAATATCTGCTAAAAGATAATGCTATCGCAGTATTATTTATTTCTACTGCTTACGCTGTACATTATTTATCTTGCATACTGTCTTGTGATCGTAACAGCACATTTAACTTACACAAGAAACAAGACTGTTCAATAAACCTTTTATTGAAACGCCCGTCTATTTCTTTCTGTAATTTTGAGGAAAACTAAGCATGCACGATTGAGCTGAGTGAAATAGTTATCTATTGTTTCCACGACTCTGGGACACGTTCTGATTCTAAAGGGAAACAAAGTTGTCATGTTTTGCGGCTGCCAGAAACTACTCCCTTCTTGTCGTCAAGGAGTTTCTAGTGGCCTCTGAGCTAGCTGGCACAAGTAATTAAGTTTAATATACTCGATAGGGACATACTGACCGTAGTCCTATATCAAACCTATAGGGGATATTATTCCAATGCGCAGAGCCTATTAGGGAAATAGGAGCTACACTACAAAAGAAATGCAAAGTTATGTGAGTTAATTCTGCTAATGTAAAGAGTAATATTCAAAAGTAAAGGATGCTTGGGAGCCCACTCGAAGCTTTGTGATGACAGAAATGTATTATTTTTGAGCGGTAGTGCAAAGAGTTAACAACTGAGCTGTGAAGTGCTTGCTTTTCATTGTAATTGTATTTATATAGCGCTTACTACCCCTGACGAGGTGTTGAAGGGACAGTTATGTAAACAATATTGCATTACGTACTGGTATTACTACAGTCTATATTTTGGAAGCACCATTTTATCTTAAACCTTTTTACGTATTTTGTAGCAGTCTATCTTATACTGTGTGTAATGCAAGTTTAAAACAATGACTTACATACTCACAGTGCTTTCTTTCACAGGCTGTGACCTCGTAGCACTAAAAATACACGTCACTATTCTCCACTGCACCAACCAAGAATTACTTCTGTGGCTCTCTGGTTACACACAGATCTCTGCAGTGCATTAACTAATAGAGGTTTCAAAGTGTACTACTGTGCACTTCCCACTGAGTAAAAACTTTTTTCCTTTTTTTCCTTTAAGCTGCACGTCATCTTAAATGTAGCTACCTGATAGTGTAAGACCAAAAGAACTTACAGAATAGTTTGTTTCTTAGGCATGCCTTTGACCTCGCCCGAATGCTCAATGACCACACCCCCATTGCCTGCAGCATCACAGTTCCCATACTTTTTTTTAATGCACTTCGACCGCTGGCTGAAATATGTTATTTTCTTTACTGAAGTCTGGAAGGTGGCTGGTTGCTGATTCGCCCAAGACTTAATCCAGAAAAGGAAGCATGGAAATTGTCCATTAGTGTTCGATTCCACATCGCATGGGTCTAGATAGGGCTTTTTCAGAAAATGCCTTACTAGTTCCTGTTTCCAAGTTGTAGCCTGAGGTCTAAGAGCAGTTTAGCAGATTGCAGTGTAGTGGCATGAGTGCTGAGATCAGGGTCTAGAAGACTCTTGCTGATGGTTCCAGAGACGAGCCAGATGCGCAGGCAGATGGTACCATAGTACACCATTTGTGAGAAGTTGGCCTGGTATATGCTGTCCACTAATTATAGTGGGCACCTTGCACCAGTCCAAACAACCCCTTATTGGAGATAGGTTAAAGACAACCTTATTGAAAGCTATCCTAGTGGTAGCTATGGAGAGCAGCCTTCAGGCTAAGTCTTGAAGGAATGTAAAGCAGCTTGTTTTACCAGTCTATAATCTCTTGAGTGATCAAATGAAAGAGCACCACACCAGGTATATATTCAAAATATATGTATTTATTGCTAAACACACCCCTCTAGTCTCTTTATGAGGCTAGAGTTCGAAGTACATAAGTTATAAGTTATTAAATCACAGTAATAGCACAAATACACGTTTGGGCCCTAGGGGCGTACCAAACCATATACCAATAAAGTGGTATGCGAACCACGACTGAACTAGACACTAGGCCTAGAGCCTCTAGAAGTGCTTGGACCACAAGGAACCACCCAAGGTAGTGACACAGGGGACCTACGGGAGACGCGTGCAGTGTAAATACACAACCGCGATACGCCGTTGACTTCTATGGAGAAAGTCGGGATCGGGAAAACAGAGAAAAGGGACACTTAAAAGATGACTAGGACAAAACCCTTTGAGATCTAGGACTTTGAAGAGTCTCTACCCACGGGAGCACCGGAGTACTCGTGTTACCTCACCCAGGGAAGCCGGGTGCATAGGTGCCTTTCGGGGTCGGGTTTCGTCGTCGATTCGAATGGCGATCTGCTGCAAAGTGCTGCTGGCGGCCAAGAGAAAAGTGTCCGGGTGGATCCAAGAGTGGATCGGAGTTCTGAAGAACCTGAAAGCAGAGGGGACAGAGTCTGGGTCACTAGCCAGTGACCAGGAAGGCGATGGACAGATGCCCACCGATGTCGAGTGCTTCAGGTGCATTGACGGTCGTCTTGACTCTTCAGCCACGAGGTCCAGGAGGCGTTGTCGGCGACCAGGAGCAGGATTCGGGCTGGTACACGATGTTTGTCGAGTGCTGAGGTGTTGGCGACCGGATTGGACCCAACAAGCCTTGGCAACGGCAAGTCTCGGTGAAGATGTAGATCGTCGATGGTGCAGACCAGCAAGGTCTGTAGAACTCACCCAGCGAGGGTAAGTGAGGGCAGGCCTGGAGCAACCAGGATGCCAAGTAAGAAAAGGATTGGCCTTCGTTAAGGGCTACTAGCCAACGGGCTAGCGACCGCGAAGGAGCCTTGTGACGCCGCACGTGGATCTGGCTTACAGGACACTCGTGGAGTGGGGGCCAGTGATCTTCGGTGCAGGTGGTGCTGGAGGCTAGGGCTACTCGGAGCCCAAAGCACGACTTCTTGGGAGACCCAGAAGAGGATGCACTTGCAAATGTGCTCGGTGTCCAGGGGTCACAGTCTCAAGTCACCCACGATAGCCACGGACCTCAGCTTTGCTGGGGACTCAGGGTAGCCTCGGGGAAGTCTGAGAATCCACCTCTGGTGATGCGATGACTTCGGCGTCCGACGGGAGCTTCAGAAATGCAAACCGGACAGATGCTTCTTTGGTGCCTGCCAAGCAGGGGAGTCACTCCTTGACCCCAAGGGAGATTCTTCTGTCCTCTAATCGTGAGTAGAGCGTCGAAGGTCCAGGATTCAGTTTCAGAGTTTCGTCCAGGGATAATCTAAAGTCCTAAGGACTGGGTTCCTACCTTTATTCTAAAGATAGGGGTTGGACTACTCTGTGGCCCCACCTATGGGTTGGTCAGGGCAGGTGGGTGGCTACACCCCTTTCCCTTTGTCCAGTTCGCGCCAAAGCAGGGGCTGCAAGCCCCTGATCCGGTTTGAACTGGGGTATGCACAGGGACACCAAATGTGCCCCCAGTGCAGGACTTCAAAGCACCCGAAAGTGCTCCCGCCCAGCCCCAATACACATTATCCTGTCTGGGGAGGTGGTCACACCTCCCTGGGACAGGAAACCTATTGTCCAGGCCTCCCCTGCCGGAGTTTCGTCCAGCAGCAGGAGGCCAGACTCGTGTCTGTGGCAGCAGCATCCATTTTGTGATGCCAGGGCTCTGGAAAGAAGTTACCGGACTAGTCAGAGTTAACATGTCTTTCCCTCTAGAAGGGTGGAATGCTACCCCCGCCGCCAGGATTGGCGGGGGGTAGTATTCCAAGATGTTTGACACCAAACACGACATGTTCAGGTGCAGCCATTCCAAAGTTAGCATTTTACCGCGAGGATATAATGCGCTTAAGAGTATATGGTCAGGCTGCACTACAAACAGCATCAGAGATGGTCTCCGAACGCTGCAGAGGGGCCCTGCTCATGCAGGGGCACCCTCTCACATAGGAACCACGCACTCTGCCTTTAGGATTGATAAGGCCTGCCTTAGGAGTGACTTATAGGTTTATATGTGTGTATGTATTTAGTGATATAGGTAACCTATATCACAGTAAGGGGTGCATGCACCACCTTACCCAGGCTGAAGTAGCAGACCTGTGGTGTCGGTTTGGATGGCCTTCCAGGGGTGGCATAATACATGCTGCAGCACCTGGCAGGCCTCTGAGGTACCTATGCCCTTGGTACATAGTATACCATATACTAGGGACTTATAAGGGCACTCCAGATCCCAATCAGTGATGTGCCTAAGGCACATGGAAACCATTTTAGAGAGGAAGCAGCTAGGCTGGGGTTCTGATTAGCAGGGCCCCAGCCAGACTAATGTCGAAAAACAGTGAAGCATCAGCAAAAAGTGGGGGTACCCATGTGAAGCAGATCCTACTCTCCTACACAACCCCCCCAAACGTAGGGACATTAAACTAACCTTGCCCAGTTAAGTCTTCATGTTCTAAGTGGAAATACCTAGAGAGTCCATCTGCATTCGCATGGTTACTCCCAGGCCTATGTTCCACTGTAAAGTCCATCCCCTATAGGGAAATGGACCACCTAAGCAGTTTGGGGTTTTCACCCTTCATTTGTTTTAGCCATAAGAGGGGCTTATGGTCTGTCTGAACCAGGAAGTGTGTACCAAACAAGTATGGCCTCAACTTCTTCAGAGCCCAGACCACAGCAAAGGCCTCCCTCTCTATGGCTGACCAACGTTTCTCTCTAGGGGTCAGCCTTCTGCTAATAAAAGCTACTGGCTGATCCTGACCTTCTTCATTCAATTGTGACAGTACAGCCCCTACCCCCAATTCAGATGCATCAGTTTGAACAATGAACTTCTTGGAGTAATCAGGACTCTGCAGAATTGGAGCAGTGCACATGGCCTGCTTGAGGTCATCAAATGCCTTTTGACAGCTAACTGTCCACTGAACCTTTTGGGCATTTTCTTAGAAGTTAAGTCATTCAGGGGTGTCACTATTGATCCATACCCCTTGAAAAATCTCCTATAGTACCCAGTCAGGCCTAAGAAGGCTCTCACCTGAGTCTGGGTATTGGGAGCAGTCCAGTCCATGATGGTCTGGATCTTGCTCTGCAAAGGTTGAACCTGGCCTCCACCCACAAGGTGGCCCAGGTACACAACCTGACTCTGCCCTATCTGGCACTTAGTGGCCTTGATAGTCAGGCCTGCCTTTTGCAGGGCCTGTAAAACATTCCTGAGGTGGACCAGGTGATCATCCCAGGTGGAGCTAAAGACAGCAATATCATCTAGATAAGCTGCACTATAGGCTTCCAGTCCTGTGAGAACTGTATTCACCAACCTCTGGAAAGTGGCAGGTGCATTCTTCAGACCAAAGGGCTTTACCACAAATTGATAATGCCCACTAGGGGTTGAGAATGCTGTCTTGGGCTTTGCAGTATCAGCTAGTCTGATCTGCCAGTAGCCAGCTGTTAGGTCAAATGTGCTGAGATATTTAGCAGAGGCCAAAGTATCTATGAGCACATCTGCCCTGGGTATTGGATGGGCATCAGTCCTAGTGACTGCATTGAGACCCCTGTAGTCCACACAAAACCTCATCTCTCTTTTTCCACCACTGGTGTGAGGTTTCGGTACAAGGACTACTGGACTAGCCCAAGGGCTATCTGAGGGTTCAATAACTCCCAATTCCAACATTTTCTGGACTTCAGTCCTGATACAGTCCCTGACATGGTCAGGTTGCCTATAAATCTTGTTTTTAATAGGCAGACTGTCCCCAGTGTCCACTTCATGAGTGCACCAGGTGGTCTGACTGGGTGTCAGTGAAAACATATGTCTAAACTGATTGAGGACTTGCCTGCAATCAGTTTGTTGCTGGGTAGTGAGGCTGCCTGCCAAGGCTACACCATCAACTGACCCATCGTCAGGGTTCTGTGAGAGCAGGTCAGGGAGTGGGTCACTCTCTTCCTCCTGCCCTTCATCAGTAGCCATGAGCAAGCCCATGTCTGCCCTGTCCACATATGGTTTTAACCTGTTGACATGGAGAACCCTGTGGGGACTCCTGGGTGTTCCTAGGTCTACTAAATAAGTGACCTCACCCTTCTGCTCAACAATAGTGTGGGGTCCACTCCATTTATCTTGGAGAGCTGCTGGGGCCACTGGCTCCAACACTCCACACCTTCTGTCCTGGCTGGTAAACAGTCAGAACAGCCTTTTGGTCATGCCAGGCCTTTTGAAGTTCCTGGCTAGCCTCAAGGTTTTTGGTTGCCTTTTTCATGTACTCAGCCATCCTGGAGCGGAGACCAAGTACATAGTCCACTATATCTTGCTTTGGGGCTTGAGAGGTAACTCCCATCCTTCCTTCACCAAGCACAGTGGACCCCTCACAGGGTGGCCAAACAGAAGTTCAAAAGGGCTGTAACCAACCCCCTTCCGAGGCACCTCCCTATATGCGAATAAAAGGCAGGGCAAGAGTATGTCCCATCTACGCCTAAGCTTTTCTGGGAGCCCTTTAATCATGCCCTTCAAGGTTTTGTTGAATCTCTCAACTAAACCATTGCATTGTGGGTGATAGGGTGTGGTGAACTTATAAGTCACTCCACACTCCTTCCACATTGCTTTTAAGTACCCAGACATGAAGTTAGCACCCCTGTCTGATACTACCTCCTTAGGAAAGCCCACTCTTGAGAAGATTTCCAGGAGGGCCCTTGCCACCACAGGTGCTGTAGTGGTCCTGAGGGGAATAGCTTCTGGGTACCTGGTGGCATGATCCACTACCACCAGGATAAACCTGTGCCCAGAGGCTGTTTGGGGATCCATGGGACCAACAATGTCAATCCCTACCCTTTCAAAGGGCACCCCCACCACAGGTAGTGGTATCAGGGGGCCTTTGTAGTGCCACCTGCTTTGCCACTGGCTTGGCAGGTTACACAGGAGCGACAAAACTCCTTACTGTCTTCAGACATGTGGGGCCAGTGAAAGTGAGGGACAATTCTGTCCCAAGTCTTGTTCTGGCCCAGGTGACCTGCTAAGGGAATATCATGGGCTAGGGTCAATAGGAAGCCCCTGAACTTCAAAGGTATTACCAACCTCCTGGTAGCACCAGGCTTGGGGTCTCTACTCTCTGAGTACAGGAGTCCATCATCCCAATACACTGTATGGGGACCACTAGCTTTCCCAGCAGCCTCAGCAGCAGCTTGCTGTCTGAGGGGTTCAAGGGAGGGGCAGCTCTGCTGCTCCTGGCTCAGATCTGCCCTAGAAGGTCCCCCTGTCCCCAAGAACTCAACCTGGTCAGGTTCAAGTTCCTCTGGGACAGTTCCTTCTTCAGGGCTGAGATCATCCCCCTCAAGGGACTGATCTTCCTCCTGAGCCAAGGGGAAGGCACTGCCTTAACCCTACTACTCCTCCTCTTGGAAGGCACTTGGTCCATTCTTCCAGAATCCAAGGCCTGTTCAGTGCTAGACATTTTGGCTTGTGACCTGGTCACAGCAAACACATCTGCAGGGATCCCCAGCATTTCTGCATGGGTCCTGAGCTCCACTTCTGCCCAAGCAGAAGTCTCTAAGTCATTGCCAAGCAAGCATTCGACTGGTAGGTTTGCACTTACCACAACCTTCTTAAGGCCAGTTACCCCTCCCCAGGAGAAGTTAACAACTGCCAGAGTATGGTCTGTTCTGACATTGCTAGCATTGGTCACTTGGTACATCTCACCAAGCATAACTTGCCCAGGAAGCACAAGGTCTTGTGTCACCATTGTGACACTTGCCCCTGTGTCCCTAAATGCCAAAGCCTCACGTCCATTGATTAAAGGCTGTTGTCTGTACTTGCCCAGATTACTGGGACTCACAGTGGAGGTCACATCCATGCCTCCATCACAGACTAACACAGCCTGAGTCAGTTCCCTGACTAGGTCAGAGCCCAACTCAGTTCCCAGGGTGAACCCTACTAAACCCTTTGCTGGAGCACTTCCACCAACTGTACTAGGGGGAACAGGTGCCTTAGGGGCATTGGTGGGTGCTGGACTGGAGTCTTTGGACTTGGTGCAATCACTGGTCCAGTGGGTCTTTTGCTTACAGACCTTGCACCATGGTTTTCTTTGGCCTTTCCCTTTGGTAGACTGTGAATCCCCACCAGAAGAAGATTTTTGGGGGCCTGATGAAGACTTTTGATCTTTACCCTTCTCCCCACCCTTGTCATAGTTCTTAGCATCTTGCTTCTTGGTTTCCCCACCTTGGTTCTGTACCTTCTGCTTCACCCTGGTCCTGACCCATTTGTCTGCCTTCTTTCCCAATTCTTGGGGAGAGGTCAGATCAGAGTCTACCAGGTATTGATGCAACAGCTGATTTTGACAGTTATTAAGAATCTGCTCCCTCATTATCAGATTGTACAATCCTGAGAAGTCACACACCTTACTGCCCATCAACCAGCCTTCCAGAGCCTTGGCAGAACAATCCACATAGTCTACCCAGTCTTGAGTCTGTGCTTTTTGGGTGTCTCTGAACTTCAACCTGTACTGTTCAGTGGTTAGGCCAAACCCATCAATAAGAGCACTCTTCAAGACCTTTAATTATCAGCATCCTCCTCTCTAACAGTGAGGAGCTTATCTCTTCCTTTGTCAGCAAAGGAGAGCCACAAGATTGCTGCCCACTGCTCCTGAGGGACCTTCTGTACCTTACAGGCCCTCTCTAATGCAGTTATCCATTTGTGGATATCATCCCCACTCTGGTAGGGAGGGACAATCTTGCTCAGGTTCCTATGGTCATAGGACCTTTCCCTGTCTCTAGGGACATGGCTGCCACCATGGGACTCTAGTCCCAACTTTCTTCTCTCTCTAAGGAGATCTAGGGATTCCCTATCTAAAGCCAATTGCTTTTTTCTGATTTCCAGCTGAGTTTCCTCATACTGGACCAGTCTGGTTCTCCTCTCATGAGAGGATTCCCTCCTGTGAGAGGAGACCGAGCTCCCTATAGAGGTGCCAGAGTGGTTAGACTCCTGAGAAGGAGATCTAGACTTCCTGGGCACACTCTTAATCCTTCCTGGGGGGACAAAGAGGGTGTCATCTTGATCATCCTCATCATCATCCACAGGAGGGATTGGGTTTTCCAGGTCAGGGTCATTGTCACCCTCCTGGACAGTTTCAGAGGTGGGGCTGGGGGTATTGGTACCCCTGGCCTCGTCCTCTTCTTCTGCCCCACCCTCAGCTCCTACCCCTTCAGTCCCTACAGGCTTACTAAGGTCATAAGCCACCAACAACTCCTTGAGGTGTTGGGTGGTGGGGCTTTGGCCTGTCCTTATTTTTCTCAAGTTACATAAAGCTCTCAATTCCAAGAATGGGAGTGTATCATACTTGGAGGGTGGAAGCTCAATGGCTTCCTGCAAGGATTCTTTGGATCCTGCCCTTAAAGACATTACTAGTGTGGTGTGGTGTATGCACTACCTACTCTAGTGTGGCCTACTAAACTCTGTTGAGTTGTAGAAAGGGTTGTGCTATCCCTTAACACACAACTCTAAGTTCAGTAGAACTTACTGTATTCTAAGCTTAAATTATATGTACCTTAGGTACCTTTAGTGGTTTTCAGTTGATCAATTCAATTGAGATTATCTGGTAAAACAATAGCAAGCTGGAATCCCACACGCTGCACACCAATGTGAGAAGTTGGCCTGGTATATGCTGTCCACTAATTATAGTGGGCACCTTGCACCAGTCCAAACAACCCCTTATTGGAGATAGGTTAAAGACAACCTTATTGAAAGCTATCCTAGTGGTAGCTATGGAGAGCAGCCTTCAGGCTAAGTCTTGAAGGAATGTAAAGCAGCTTGTTTTACCAGTCTATAATCTCTTGAGTGATCAAATGAAAGAGCACCACACCAGGTATATATTCAAAATATATGTATTTATTGCTAAACACACCCCTCTAGTCTCTTTATGAGGCTAGAGTTCGAAGTACATAAGTTATAAGTTATTAAATCACAGTAATAGCACAAATACACGTTTGGGCCCTAGGGGCGTACCAAACCATATTCCAATAAAGTGGTATGCGAACCACGACTGAACTAGACACTAGGCCTAGAGCCTCTAGAAGTGCTTGGTCCACAAGGAACCACCCAAGGTAGTGACACAGGGGACCTACGGGAGACGCGTGCAGTGTAAATACACAACCGCGATACGCCGTTGACTTCTATGGAGAAAGTCGGGATCGGGAAAACAGAGAAAAGGGACACTTAAAAGATGACTAGGACAAAACCCTTTGAGATCTAGGACTTTGAAGAGTCTCTACCCACGGGAGCACCGGAGTACTCGTGTTACCTCACCCAGGGAAGCCGGGTGCATAGGTGCCTTTCGGGGTCGGGTTTCGTCGTCGATTCGAATGGCGATCTGCTGCAAAGTGCTGCTGGCGGCTAAGAGAAAAGTGTCCGGGTGGATCCAAGAGTGGATCGGAGTTCTGAAGAACCTGAAAGCAGAGGGGACAGAGTCTGGGTCACTAGCCAGTGACCAGGAAGGCGATGGACAGATGCCCACCGATGTCGAGTGCTTCAGGTGCATTGACGGTCGTCTTGACTCTTCAGCCACGAGGTCCAGGAGGCGTTGTCGGCGACCAGGAGCAGGATTCGGGCTGGTACATGATGTTTGTCGAGTGCTGAGGTGTCGGCGACCGGATTGGACCCAACAAGCCTTGGCAACGGCAAGTCTCGGTGAAGATGTAGATCGTCGATGGTGCAGACCAGCAAGGTCTGTGGAACTCACCCAGCGAGGGTAAGTGAGGACAGGCCTGGAGCAACCAGGATGCCAAGTAAGAAAAGGATTGGCCTTCGTTAAGGGCTACTAGCCAACGGGCTAGCGACCGCGAAGGAGCCTCGTGATGCCGCACGTGGATCTGGCTTACAGGACACTCGTGGAGTGGGGGCCAGTGATCTTCGGTACAGGTGGTGCTGGAGGCTAGGGCTACTCGGAGCCCAAAGCACGACTTCTTGGGAGATCCAGAAGAGGATGCACTTGCAAATGTGCTAGGTGTCCAGGGGTCACGGTCTCAAGTCACCCACGATAGCCACGGGCCTCAGCTTTGCTGGAGACTCAGGGTAGCCTCGGGGAAGTCTGAGAATCCACCTCTGGTGATGCGATGACTTCGGCGTCCGACGGGAGCTTCAGAAATGCGAACCAGACAGATGCTTCTTTGGTGCCTGCCAAGCAGGGGAGTCACTCCTTGACCCCAAGGGAGATTCTTCTGTCCTCTAATCGTGAGTAGAGCGTCGAAGGTCCAGGATTCAGTTTCAGAGTTTCGTCCAGGGATAATCTAAAGTCCTAAGGACTGGGTTCCTACCTTTATTCTAAAGATAGGGGTTGGACTACTCTGTGGCCCCACCTATGGGTGGGTCAGGGCAGGGGGTGGCTACACCCCTTTCCTTTGTCCAGTTCGCGCCAAAGCAGGGGCTGCAAGCCCCTGATCCGGTTTGAACTGGGGTATGCACAGGGACACCAAATGTGCCCCCAGTGCAGGACTTCAAAGCACCCGAAAGTGCTCCCGCCCAGCCCCAATAGACATTATCCTGTCTGGGGAGGTGGTCACACCTCCCTGGGACAGGAAACCTATTGTCCAGGCCTCCCCTGCCGGAGTTTCGTCCAGCAGCAGGAGGCCAGACTCGTGTCTGTGGCAGCAGCATCCATTTTGTGATGCCAGGGCTCTGGAAAGAAGTTACCGGACTAGTCAGAGTTAACATGTCTTTCCCTCTAGAAGGGTGGAATGCTACCCCCGCCGCCAGGATTGGCGGGGGGTAGTATTCCAAGATGTTTGACACCAAACACGACATGTTCAGGTGCAGCCATTCCAAAGTTAGCATTTTACCGCGAGGATATAATGCGCTTAAGAGTATATGGTCAGGCTGCACTACAAACAGCATCAGAGATGGTCTCCGAATACTGCAGAGGGGCCCTGCTCATGCAGGGGCACCCTCTCACATAGGAACCACGCACTCTGCCTTTAGGATTGATAAGGCCTGCCTTAGGAGTGACTTATAGGTTTATATGTGTGTATGTATTTAGTGATATAGGTAACCTATAACACAGTAAGGGGTGCATGCACCACCTTACCCAGGCTGCAGTAGCAGACCTGTGGTGTCAGTTTGGATGGCCTTCCAGGGGTGGCATAATACATGCTGCAGCCCCTGGCAGGCCTCTGAGGTACCTATGCCCTTGGTACATAGTATACCATATACTAGGGACTTATAAGGGCACTCCAGATCCCAATCAGTGATGTGCCTAAGGCACATGGAAACCATTTTAGAGAGGAAGCAGCTAGGCTGGGGTTCTGATTAGCAGGGCCCCAGCCAGACTAATGTCGAAAAACAGTGAAGCATCAGCAAAAAGTGGGGGTACCCATGTGAAGCAGATCCTACTCTCCTACACCATTCCTCTGTTGACAGCAGGACTCAGCTAGGAAAGCTAAAGGACAATACTAGGACCATGCCAGGGCTGGGGAACCAAAAGCAGCCCTGGCAAAAATGCTCGAACCAGCCTCACTGCCTACTTCTTCTCACACTCTCTCTCTTTCCATCAATCCGTTTTCTCTCTCTCTCTCTCCTCATTCTCTTCTCCCTTTCTAATTGCTTACTGTCTAGCTTCACCCTTCCCCCATCTCTCTGATCCCTCCACGTGCCTACTGCAATTAACCTCAGGGAGCTGGGCAAAGTAACAAAGGCACCAGAAGCGGCACTGGACTTTCAAACCCGGCCTCCATGGGCTCAGCCCATTGGGGGAAATGCCCAGTGGAATAAAAGGCCTGTCCGGCCCTGCATTGGACAGGGAAAAGGGATGCTTTTGGGCAGGGCCAGACTGGGAACTCAAAGCAGCCCTGGCAATTTTGTCAGACCAACCCCCGGGGGAGGGCGGGCGGGCGCAAGTGTGAAGCACTTCTGCTTTTGCTACGAGGTGCCAATATTGCAGCACCACTGCAAAAGCGGCCCCCACTGCTGCAAAACCGGCTCCCACCCTTCCAGCCTCCCGGGGAAACGCCCGATGCCTGGTACGACCAGTCCGGCTCTGCTTTTGGGTCTCCCTCGCTTATTCGAAGGTCAAGTAATATCACACACGTGATATTTGCACAAAGATATCTTTTTTACAACCATGAGGCCCAGCTCGTCTGTCGACTCTTGCTCCACACCTGATAAACCGTGCCCTTGCATTCACTTCCTCCATTCCTTGGCAACCTGCCTGACAAAACACCCAGGTGAATCATTACTTTCTTCCCTCACAAACGCGGGAGAGCAAGTGAGGGTGCTGTTAAAAAGGTTTTAGAGCAGCACTTTTCATTTCCTCATAGGGCGAGAGGAACTATACTCTGCCCCAAGGTCAATGGGGTGGAACAGAAAGTCCCGTGTTCTTATCGGAATATCTCGCCACCCTGGCAGGAGACAGCAGCACTGAAGTCAGGGGGAGTGTGTGTGATATCTGGATTAACGTGCGACACCCACAGATAAACTACTATAACATACCTGGGGCATTCCGAGACAGGGGAGGTCTGGTGACAAAGATAAACAACAGAGACAAAGGACAAAGGTTGCGGTTTCTGTCTCCAGGCCTTATTCGGAAAGAGAATTCTTTATTATGCCTATAAGTGCATTATAAACGCGAATATTACTCACGTCATAAACGCTCCACAATGAGCCCTCATTTGACTCCAATTTGTTCCCAGACTGTTAACTTGTCTGCGCTAATTTGGTCAGCACACACAGCTAATTTGATGCAAAAGTGTTACTCATGTTCTCATTCACTGTAAAACATTTGACCACTGTTCGGCCATTAAACTGTGAACTAATTTGTCTTAAAATTGTATTGAGTTGCGACACGCCGTAAACCATTTAGCTCCTACACATGTCACTTATTTACCACTGACCCATTATTCAATCGCCTTACACTTTGACTCATTTGTTCCTCTAAACTTCAACTAGCCTAAAAAAAATCCTTTGTTGCCTCGTCACTTATTTGACTCACCATTTGACTCACCTCTTCCAAGTTGTGAATCATTTGTGCCCAAACTGCCACTCATCTGGCTTCTAGACGGTCACTCATTTGCCCATTACACTACCACTCATTCGACCCTAACGACTTATCCCCCAAGTTTCTTTGATGCAGCAAACATATTATCACTCATTCAGCTACCAAACCCTCACTTTTCTGTTACTCACACTCCACTCGCTTTGTCAGCATTTTCTTCTGCCCAACAAACTTCCAATAACTTGCCCCCAAAGTTCCACGTTGGTCAGTAGTTTCCTGACTCTGGAAGGAGTGAACAGTTTCCGCAGTGAGTACACATTCTTCCAAGGGGGTGCACAGTCTTTGGTGGACGCATAATTCGCTTCTGGATGCACAACTGTTTGCATGGGTCAGAAGTCTGCCTAACGAATTTGCAGCATCACTGGTGTTCAAGAGCTTCCGCATGGCCAATAACATTGGTTTCTGGGAATAGTCCCCTATTGTACAACATCGGCTGCTTCAAAATGCAAATACGATGCGCCATTGATAGCACAACAGTCACACAAACTGTTGATCTTAGGGAGAGCTCTAGTGTTGGACTGGCTTGTCGGGCACTCTGGTACTGCCAGATGAGCTGGCTTGAAAGGGCCAGTGTGTGGGCTGTGTTTTCTTGGTCCGGTCGAGGCTCACCGGATCAAAAAAGTTGGCCCTTAGAAGCCGGCCCATCTGGCAATGCCAGAACACCTGGCAGGCGTCTCCAGCCCTGGAGATCTCCTTGCCTATCTTGCACACTTCCAATGGTTAGCACTCAAAACAGAATATCCGATAGAGAAAGGGGCTCCGTTGTGTGACAGAAGCCTAGATGATGAATTAAACAACGTTTGTCCAAGTTCCTCATCAAAAAACCAATTGTGAGAGATGTATTGACTTAGTCACCGATAGATCACAGTATAGTAGAGTTAAAAATGGAAATAAAATATGAGGTGATAGATGGTTCTTCAAGTTCTTGGAGAAAGGATGTCAAGACGTTCCTTCTGGTAAGACAGGAGCAGATTCCCCTGATCCCATGCAATTGGAACCGAAGAGACAATGTTTGTATCTCCCATTGTGTCTTCCATGCGCAGTACCAATGAGATTGCACAGGGTTTAAACTGGACCCTTCCTTTAATCCCTAATTCTTGAACCAGTGACTCTAGTCGGTAGACATGTGATGTTACTCCCAGTAGCTCCACCTGTATTTTTGTTAGGTGTGTATCCAAGAAGATCAAAGTCACATGTATTGAGGTCGCCTTCATGTCAATATTTCTTGTCGTTTTTTTGTAGGGCATGCACGGCCATCCACATGAATAGCTCACTCTATGTCAGTCCTTAATGCCCGTCTTCTACAGATTACGCAGCTGGGGCTGACCTCACACAGCCCGCTCCTTGCTGAAGCTCTCACCTTCATGGCTCAGGAGGCAGGTCGGCACCATTTTGGATTTTGCTGCCTCTGGGTTGAGCTTTCACCTTTCGATCCTGAATCAACTGACGACACTAAAGCAGCTCACTGCATGCTTGCCACAGCAAACGGTGCTGCTATGAAGGACTGCATGAACCTTCTTTTTGGGTTTAGGTATCAGTAATCTTCATTGCGAAGGACATGGTAACACATCTGTATTCTGGCCAGAAAACCTGACCCCCAACTAGACACTCACCCCCATAGCCAGACCAGTGCGGTTACTCCCTGCTCCTCTTTGAGGCAAGGTGGAACTTGGCCCTCATAGTCCCTTAGAGCCACCACCTTGGTGGTCTGTGGTACCACAGACCATCAGGTTAAAAGAAACAAGAGTGAACTTTCCAGGGGCAAATGAAAAAAAATACATCCGGGTCCAATAACTCTGAAAGGTCATACAAGAACTTCACGCTCCCATGCCCCCCCAAGTCACCACCCGTGATTTGTTAAACTGCTGCACATACCCCAGTTTGAATTCTTTAAACAAGTATTAACTTCTGGCACATCTATAGATAGGATAGCCTCTTTTATCCTCCTTTGCCGGTGTGAACTGCAGTGGGTGGATGACTGACTCGTTGCTATATTTTCCCTATGTGAGTCTTAAAATAGTTCAAGCTGTTGTATTCTTTTCATACATTTTCAGCTAATGACATGCTACCACTACTTCAAACGATGTAGATGCTACCCACTTCCAAGGTGGCAAAGCCTGCTCTTGAAAAAGCAAAGAAATATGACGACAAACCAGCTTCTGGACGTGCCACACACTGACACGTGGTGGTTAATGCCCCAGGATCAGAAACATACTGTGTGAGATGTGTCCTTCCAAACCTCTGGGATCTAGGACACCTGCTGCCTGGTGTTAACGTGTTAATTGAAAGGTATGGTGTTAATGTATGTGCATGACAATGTGTGATCGCCTTTGCACATTACAAATGTAAGTTGGCAAACAGCTGACTAATGATTCCTTTTCTGCCTTGCAATAAACACGAGTTCTTTATGCTAACAAAAAGTGGCATTCGTTAAAGACATTTTAATTTTCAATTTTGTATGCTATTTTTTAATAATTCTTGAATTAAGCATACTATATATCATCAGATTTTTTGCAATCTGACAGGTTGGAGGGTTTGCATGTGCAAACAGCTCTATAGGATGTCAGCAAACATTCAAAGTGAAGCAATCACCAAAATATAATGTTCCTAATATATCTGGTCTCTTAAAGTTTCTGTCAATTAACTTAAAACTGTTGATCATTCTTTTTGGACCCATGCTGCCCAAATTACTCACGAATATTTTGCATTTAAAGATATCCAAATCGACGTTTCTCAATTACGACCCACAATTAAAGGCTTCTTCAGTAAAAGCGTAAACTTGCATTTTTAGTTTGTCTTACAAAATTCATGGCAGAATGACGAACAATGTCAGGGCATATATTACAGGGGCAGAGTCTTGAGACTTCTGCCACCACAGTAGAGAGTGGAGGAATCGGGATATTCAGAATATATACCCTTACAACGCATGCGAATGCAATCCCAACGCGGTCGCTACAACGACCGCGTTGTTAGAACGCATACCATTACATCGCAAGTCATTACTGCGACTTGCTGTAGGGGACGCGCTGGACTTTACTATTCCTACTCCAGTTTGTGCAGCAGCAGGGAAGGTGTTGGATTCTAAATCCAACACCAGTGCGCCCCCTACAGCAAGTCGTACTAATGACTTGCGATGTAATTGTATGCGTGGTAACAACACGGTCTTTGTAACGACCGCGTTATAATGGTACCGTGTTGTGGAGACAGCGTTGTAAACGCTGTTTCCCAGATATTCAGGACAAGAACAGTCCGCCCTGGGATAGGGCATAAACAGGCTAGGACAATATTGTGTTTTGAGAGACTCCATCAGTAGAATTAGCGTTGTATGCAGTCTGCATTTATATTGAGCCCTGATGAAGTCGTGATTAGGACGAAACACGTGTTGGCTAATGCAAAGTGGAATAAAGCACTCGTAAAGAGCAAGATTGAACACAAAGACTGAAGACTGAGTTCTTATAAATTGCGTGTGCCATAAGGCTGTATAGATGTCCATATAGAACCTGCTAGTTCCAGCCGCGGTCCGTGCAGGTAACAGCGGTTGGGCGGTGGGGCCGGGTAAGGGGGGGATTTCGAGGGACGATGCTGAATGAAAATTAAATAAATAATTCATTTTCCCTCGGCATCGTCCCTCAAAATCCCCCCTTACCCTGCCCGACCGCTCTACCGCTGTTACCTGCACGGACCGCGGCTGGCTACTTCTGATTGTGGGTGTTGGCTGGGCATCCCTCCTCTATTGTGCACAGCATCACTGATCAAAATATCCTAGAGAGGTGCGATATTCAAGTGAGTGTTAGGGAGCCCAATTCGCCCCTTTAGAGCCAATATGCCACTCCAGTGGTAGGTACTGTGAATGATTAAGTGTAGATGATGAGCGGGTAGGATTTTTCCTCAGCAGGTAATCTCTGTATTCATAAAAAATGTATATACCTAGATACGGATGCTGTTTCAACACTAAAAAAATGTGCTCGACCACTTTTAAAGTTCCACACTCCTGTGTTCGAGAATATGAAACTTACTTGTTGAAAAGGAGTAGGTAAATGACACATTTATATGACATTCTCAGGTCTGGAGGTGTTGATACGCTATATGACTTTCAATGGATTGTTGGAATACAGTCAGTGTTGATACCCACCGGTGTTGACAGCAATGAAGATTGTAGATATGTATAATAGAACTAGATGCAGATATGAGAAACATTTCCTTGTACTATTAAGGAACAGGATGGCACGGGGCTAATAATAAGGTAAATAACCCCAATGACTGTCTGATCTAGAGAAGGTGTAGCATTTGACAGCAAGGTGAGCAACAGTGATCATTGTTGGTGTATACATAGAACCTAGATGTCCATTTGAGGAACATTTCCTTGAAATGATAAGTGACAGGATGGAGACATCCGATAACGATCGAGCAAATTTATACAGAATGTTTTGTTAGGATTTATGACAACGACTTTGGACAGTCAACACTTGGGGGCTGATTCCGATTCGGGACGGAAATCTCTCCGACCGAGCCGGACCCGGAGAGATTTCCGACCGAATCGGACCCGTGCAGCCCGACCGAACAAGTACGATGCGTCCGTATGCTATCGTACTCGAGTTGGTCGGACTCCCATTGAAGTCGATGGGAGCCGGTCGTACAACGCGTACGTGGGCTCCCATTGCCTCAATGGGTGCGAGGCGAACAAGGGCGCCCCCTACAGCGGGTACGCGGCGAAGCGACTCGCGCCGTACACGCACAGGTAGGGGGACCCATGGGTCCCCCTGTGTGTGACTCGCGCGGCTACGCGTACAGGGGGTCCGACACGGACCCCGAAGTACGGCTCCGACTGCTCTGTCGAGCCGGACGGCGCGTGTCGGTCGGACTGCTCGCGGCGCGCATCGTACTTACCCGGCCGGGGAACGTCTCCATTGCGCGGTGCGAGTCGTGTCCGAGCGAGTCGGTCGGTGCGGTTCGACCCGGGGATGAGTCGGTCGGAGCGGTTGGGACGCCCGAACGAGTCGGTCGGCGATTTCGCATCGTACGCGCTCGTCCGGACGCGCGTACGGATCGGTCGGGAAATAGGGCTCCGAATCGGATCTGGTTAAGCCGAATCCGATTCGGAGCCCTACCGGCCGAGATCGGAATCGGCCCCTTGGTGTTTGGTTCTCTAGGGATAGAACAACTAGAGCATTTATAAAGAGAGCTGTCTCTAGAAAGTAAGGTGTTCTCTTACAACTGCTAATGAAAATAGGCAGTTTGTTACAAATGTTCTTTTTCACAGAGGATGAACCTTTGTTGGCGATAGTAACTGTGTATCCTTTAAATCCCAGATTTATTGATTTCTAAAATGTGACAGGATTTGGGTAACCATATGAATGTGCACGACATTTGCTGTTATTAGGGACGTTGAAACGAATCGACTCATTTTAGTAGGAGTCACTAAAATAACAGATAAAATCTCTGAGGTGACTATACTACTTTTTTAACCATGCCAACACATACTGGATGAAAAACTATTGAATATCCACTAAGGAGTGTTGTTGTCATCGCCTGGACTTCCAAGCCTAGAGTGTGCAGCCTTTGCCACAGCGCAGGAGCGCTATAAATAGCAGCGTGCTCGCCCGTTGCCAGGACGCACTAAGGAGTGCAGTGGCGGCTGACATCTACGGGAAGTGGGGGCGGGCGGGCGCGTGCCCATAAAATGTAAAAATATAAAAACGGGCCCATTGTGCAAATAAAATGTAAATATATAAAAAACACTTACCTCACTATAGGACCTCCTCGCTTCGGACCTTGTCGCGACTAGTGCAGGCCCCAGCAACTCCCTTGACCAATCCAGGCGCTGCTCTCACCAGCATGAGAGCAGCACCCTGATTGGAGGGAGCGGCCTGTCGTGGCGCTCCACAGTGCTCTGGGGGCCTGCACGTGCTCTAACTCAGCTGTCTTAAGACAGCTGGGTTAGAGGTTGCAAAGTGTGCATGTCTGACTGGCCGTCGCAAGACGGCCAGCCAAAGGAACATGTGCACTTTGAAAAGTGCGCATACTGCCCACTCTCCTCCCTGCTGCTACCACGCAACAAGCTTCACCCCGTCCTGACTCTCGGTTCAGTACAGGAGGCTGAAAAATAAAATGGTAATGAATTTTTCATCTCGGGGGCATTTAAGTTGGGCGACACTCCTCTGCTCCAACGGAGGAGCCGCCTGGTCCGGGCTTTTCCACAGTGCACAAGTGCCAAAAATAAGAGCAGAGCTTTAAGTGGCCCAGATCCTGCTGGTGCAGAAAAAGCAGGTGCTGAGACAGGTTCCTATCAGGCTCTCCGTTTTCGCCTTCACCCTCAAGGTGGAAAAAAAATCGCCCTCCTACCTAACGCAGTTGCAACCTAGTGGTTTAAGCTGTGGTAGAGGTAATGGCCATGGTAAGCGGGAATTTGTGAGGTAGATAACATACATTTTTCTTCTGGTTCGGCATTTGGGACATATTATTCATCACTTATGGGTTCACTTCAGGTTAACACACATATTGGTGTGCCTTTGCATTCTGCACTTTGGTTTTTCTCTGGGATTCAAATCCTAGTTCTGCTTTTCCTCTTTATCATTACTATTATCATCATGTTTTAAACATACACTTCCTTCTTTGGGGTCTTTTTTGCTGATTATTCTTTACCCCCCTTTTTTGATCTTTTTTACTTGCTTGCAATATATAACATGATTCGATAAATTTGGCATCTGGACTTTCCATGTTTGTCAAATTACTTATATTCTGTGATTAACTGAATTAATTGTGAATGGATGGTGGTCCTAAAATATAAATTTTTCAAACTTACAGCCTTAAAAAAGTCGTCAAACGACTAAACACGTGTCGGCTGTTCCAATCTTGGATCTCATTTAAATTGAATACCTAAAGAAACAATAAAAGCTATTGGACGCTCAGATTCACTTGGTGTCTTCATACTTTGGAACCTTATACATTGAATTTCATCCTTTGTTTCCTTGGACAATGCCTTTGGACCTGTCAGATTGACGGACCTTGGTTCAATAACATTGTGGTGCTCTGGAAATGTTTATTATGTTATAAATATTTGAAAGTTTCTTTCTGATATTTGTGTAACACTAGTTTGGTGACATAGTGTTTGTTTGTCTATTTGAGCACAAGCGACATAGTTCTTTTTTGCTTTTTCACACTTATCTTCAAACTGTGAGGGGCAAGCAGTATTGTTTGACCACTGTCACATTTATATATCTAGTTGTAATGACAGAAGCAGCAAAATACCAGTTGGCACACTATGCTAAGCACAGATTTTTAGCTTACGTGTTTTTAAGCCACTCCCTTAATTACATCGACTACGTACCTTTGAGAGACCCCCCCCAGATTTTCCATTCTACTTAAAGCCCTGAATAAGAGCGTACTAGCCCTCTATGCACAGAATGCTCTAAGGAGTGCTGGTGTGGCCTGGACTTCCAAGCCCAGAGTGCCGTTGGCATTTCCACAGCAGAGGAGTGCTATAAAAAACAGCTTGCTCGCCCGCTGCGAGGGACACGCATGGGATGTCCCAGGCAGGGCCTGGGCAGTGATCGAGCCAAGAGAGTCAGGACGAGCCTGGGCTCGGCCATCCCTCTAACATGGTGGCAGCATTCCCATCTGGTGTCGATTCATCGAGCAAACAGCACCTATTATTCTTTCCCTTCTGATGAATATAAGTGCCAAGGATGGGGAAACCGATAACAATGCTGAGCGCTTCCAGTAAGAGCTGCGTGATCACCAACTCTAAATCAATTACCAATACATGTGGCTTAATGGCTAGAGCGTCCAACTTTGAAGCAAAGGAACCACTTCAAGTCTGGCAGGAGGCTCAAACATCCTTTGATTCTGGCCAAATCACTTAATTTCCCAGAGGCGGCTGGCATGTTAGGAGGGCGGGGAGACAAAAATAAAAGTAAAAAACAAGTAAAAAAATTAATAATCCCACTTACCTTCCTGGCGCGACGACCTCCTCCTCCCTCGGGTCTTCGGCAGGCAGGCTCCAGGAAACTACAGTAAGCAATCCTGGTGCTGCTCTCATGCTGCACAAGAGCAGCGCCAGGATAGGAGGGAGCAGCCTCTCTCGCCGCTCCCGAGGACACTGGAGCCCTATGCTGTCCCTAACCCAGCTGTCTAAGACAGCTGGGTTAGAGAAGTTTAAAATGCGCATATCTGGCTGGCCGTCGCAATACGGCCGGTCAAAAAGACATGCGCACTTTAAACTTAAAGTGCCCTGCCCATCACTGCTTTCTGCTGCTGCCTGATGGCAGCGGCGGAAATCAGAAAGCCCCGCCCCTGTTCTGAGGGTCGACTCGGGACGGGGTTTTGAAAAATAAAAAGGGTAGTAAATGAACTTCTATTACCATGTTATTTTTCCATCTCTGGAGGCAATTTTTAGGTCGAGCCTCGAGTAGCGCGCAAGCGCTGCTCTGCGAGACTTATAGTTAGGAGTTTGAAAAGCTGACCAGACGCTCGTGCGTCATGGCCTTTACCTGCGGTTACGCGCGCGGCAGACATGTGTTTCCAATTATCGTGCCCAAATGCGGGCGCGATTATTGGAAACACATGCCTGCCGTGCGTGTAATCGCAGGCAAAACGCCATGACGCACGAGCGTCTGGTCAGCTCTGCAGGCTGCCGCGCTCGCTCGCCCCCGCTCCTCTCTTGTTTAGCTTTGAAATTCGCTTACGGGGTCACTTTTGTTTGTGGCCCAGGCATATTTAATGTCCCAGTCCGAGCCTGAACAGCGACATGGTCATTGACACCAGGGGACGCGACGCGAGTACTTACGCTGTCCCTCATATGCACACTCTTTAACTTGCAGCTTTCTAACGAAGAGGATGAGTCTAAGGACTCGGACTATGAATAGGCGATGGGCCTACTGTATAGTGGGGCTTCTACCACGGTCCGACAACAACAGACCTAATACCAGCCCTATTGTGATGCGCTAGCCGAAGCACCGTCGCGCTCGAAAGCGAGGCCTATCAGAGTTCTCCACCGGCGACGCCCGCCATCATAAACCCCTTCACCGGTTTGACTCCTTAGGTCCCCCTCCTCTCCTGTGTAAGCACCTCCCTCCCAGTCTGGGCCGCCCCCTGACTGAGCGGGGGAGACGCCGCACATGAGTGTCGTTGTGACAGGTAGCAGTGCGCATGCGCGGCACAGTCGCCATTTTGGCGGCTGAAGAGTAGTCGGGCGGATAATAGAGCGGCGGAATCAGGCCCCGCACACTGCACCGGGCGCAACAGCGGCAACCGTGCCATAGCGAGCAGGAGGAGGGGCGAGAGGAGGAGCAGCGCCCGGCTCCAGACATGGCCAACATCGCCGTGCAGAGGATCAAGCGCGAGTTTAAGGAAGTGCTCAAGAGCGAGGAGGTGAGTGCTGACAGCTCGCGACCCCACTGGGAAACAACTTGCGTTCCCCCCGCGGTGACACCTTACTTGGTTCCTCGGCTAGACCCTCTGGGAGACATTCTCCATGTAACGATACCTTACTTCTCTGGCACCCTGCTTCCACTTCCATGGGAGAGACCTTGCTGTGGAGGAGACACTTGCCGCCCCCTCCCCCTCCCTATTAGGTAAACCTTCTAACCTCACCCCGCAGAGATGTTATTTTGTACCATATCAGGTGTGCGTACTTTGTAAGTCGTGGGTTCTCCTTTGCATTTTGGTTCTTGACATCTCACTTTAGGCTTGATAAATCCCCTTCTCCCAGTAGTGCCTTGTTAAAACAAGCATTGGCATAGCCAATAGGTCTCGCTTTTGTTACATTATAAGTGTTTAGCCATGCAACGGTTGATGTTGTTGCACCAAGGATATTGTGCTGCATAACTAAATACTTATAAGGTCCCAAAAGCGAGACCTATTGGCTATGCCAATGCTTGTTTAGTGAGGCGACGCTCCTCCGCCTTAACGGAGGAGCAGCCCTTGTAATTTCCCCGTGACAAAAAAGGAATGTGTCCGTCTGTAACGCAACTGGTGCTCATGTAAAGTGCTCTGATACCTTCAAGTCGAGTTTGCGCTATATAAAACTGCAAAAAAAAAAACTATCTTTCCGCTGCTATTGGCTTAATTGATAGTTAAATCGTCAGTGTGGAGGAAAGACTTGCGGCAACACAATGTGCAGCAAGTGAGGCTCAATAGCTTAACAAGCAACACTTCAGAAGGACCAAGTAAGTCTCCCGAAATCACATGCCCCGATATTATAAAATCAAAAGCCCGTAATAATCCTTGTGCTATAACTGCCCCATTGGATGATATCACATACTCCCCTCGGGACGACCATCACGAAGTTTGGTTTCATAGAAACCGACCGCAAACAGTACGTTTTCGGGTGGTTTACTTCCTCATGTTTTTAGAGTCCTGGGAAGTTGGTGCATTGTGTTCTTGCTGGCTCTCTGGTGCAAGTTGGATTGAGCATACATGGAGACTTCTGATGAGAGGGCAAGGCCCTCTTACCAACCCTCTATGGAATACATTAAGGCTAAGATTGAAGCTGCCGTGGAGGTAGCGTTTAGGGCTCAAGATGGACAGCCCCCACCTAAGGTTCCAAGGCATAATTTAGATGATCCTGGGGCTGACCCTGATGAAGATAACAGAAGGGGTTGTTAAATTCAGGGGTCTGACCTGGCAGACCTATTGCAACACTTAAGAGAAAATCTAAGCCTTCCTACGCCGGATCCTCCAACTGATGAGGATTACATTTTTGGCTAATTATCAGCGTGTGGAGCCAGGGACGGTACCCTTGCATAATGCTATCAGACAAGTGTTGTCCCATTAGTGGACGGAGGTAGACAAGACATCTTTTCCCGGCTCCTTTCATGTCATTATCAGTTGGATAAGTTTACTTCTGATGGAAGGCCTGTCCACGTACTGTAATGTGATGTCTGAGGACGCTTCCCCACCGGATCTGGTGGAAAAAAAGGTGGTTTATGCGGTGAAACGCTGTTATGCTGCTGCCAATTTCTCAATTTGTGCCAACACTTACACCACATATACTGTGCAGTCCCTTCTAAAGCACTTCCAGAACTTGGCGCTCTGCTTGTCTAATGGGGTGGATTGTCCAACACTTTTGTCTTCCATGGAGCAGCAGGCCTGTTGTCTTTTGGATTTGTCATTTTGACAATCTGTGTGCATCAGCAGTGACATCTGGGGCCGCTGTTGATGCGCATCGACATTTGTGGATTTGTTCCTGGAAGGCAGAGGATGCTCAAAAGGGCATTCATATGAAGCTGCCTTTTGAGGGTTCCAAAGTCTTTGGCCAGAAGTTAGAGCAGATGATTACAAAATCGGTGGAGAATAAAAAATTGCTGACTCAGGCTCGTCCCTTTCCTGGGGTAAAGGCTTTGCCTATAAAAGGGCTTTTCGTCCCGGGCATTCAAGAGGTATGTCACAGCCCTTTCAAGGTAGTGTTTGCGGCCGGGGCACCCCATCTTTTCATAAATACTGGCTCCAACTCTCCTCCACAGTACCCACCCCTCCTACTTCCAAAGCATGATTATCATTGGTCTTTTCCAGTTGGGGGGTGCCTTCTGTACCAGTACCAGTTGGGGGGTGCTTTCAGGACCAGTGGCGACAGGACATCTTGGCTGGCTGGGTGATTCAAGTAGTCTCCGAGGGGTATCGTATGGAATTTTCAGAATACCACGACAGTCTTTCCGAACTCTACTCCGAAGAGATCCAGTGCGGCTTCAGACTTTTTTCAACGGCATTCAGCAACTGCTCAAGAAGCAAGCAATTCTTCCTGTCCCTCAGCTGGAGCAGGGACAGTAGTCTTTTTCCAGTCTATTCCTGGTGAAAAGGGTGTTATGGGACTATTCTCCAGTGCTGGACTTTAAAGCATTGAATTGTTTCCTGGTTCCCCGCACGTTCAAGATGGTCACGCTGCAAAGTATCTTTCCTCTGTTGACACAGGCACAGTACCTGACATCTTTGGACATATTGGATGCGTATTGCACAAGCCACATTTTCCTCTCCAATAGCAGTTTCTGAGTTTTTCCGTGGCCATCCAGCATTTCCAGTTTAGGGCTCTTCCATTTGGCCTTGCTTCGGCACCCAGAGTCTTCTCAAAACGTCTGACTCCGTAGGTGGGTATTTTACATTCTCAATGTATTCAGGTGTTTCTTTATCTCAACGACTGGTTAATTGCCTCTTCTTCTCTCTCTAAGGCTTTCCAGGATGTCGAGGAGGTCTGTACCCTCTTGCTCAAGCATGTCTTTTCTGCTAAGCTATGTCAAGCCCCACCAGCATCCTTCCCTGTCTCTACAATTTACTGGAGCCCTGTTCAGGATGGACTTGGGAGAGATCTTTCTGGTCCCTTCTTGGAGAGACAGACTGGTGCTTCATTTATCTGTTCTTTTAGCACTCCCGGAGGATTCTGCACGACTGTGGCTCAGAAGTCAGAGGGAGATGGCATTAACTCTAGCTCCTTGGAGCCGGCTACACCTCTACCCCATTGTTCATCATATTCTGTGGCACTGGAGTTCCTTGACGCAAGACTTCAAGGCGCGTGTTCCTATCACCCCCCAGATTTGTCAGAACATGCAGTGGTGGTTGAACCCAGTCAACCTAGCCAAGGCCATCAGTTCCTTCACCCCCCACCCCGTGGTCAAATCGACCAATGCTAAAGGTTTGGGGTGTGGGGCATGCCTGAGAAAACATGCAGCTCAAGTGGTTTGGGGCGGGAGATGCTCTTTCCTCCGCCACTTGGAAAGAATTGGATGCAGTGCGGGAGGCTCCTTTTCATTTTCTCCCATTGACCAAAGGTCGCGGATCTGTGTCCAGATGGACAATAAAGTGGCAAGATCTTACTTGTGTCATCAAGGGGGGATGATCCACTCTCTCTTTCTTCTTTCTCAAGAGATTGCACTGTGGTCAGAGCAGAATCTTCTATATCTGACAACAGTTTATCTTCCAGGGAAGGAGAATGGGCCTGCTGCCCAACTCAGTCAGAAGTTTCTTTCCTGGATCTCTCTGTGCCTCTCTCCACTGTTTTTTAGGCGCTATCACAAAGGTACGGGGTACCATGGCTGGACCTGTTTGCCACAGAGAGCAATGCCCTCCTTCCCCGCTTCTGCTCCCTACTCCCCTCTCAGAGAGCTTGGGCAACGGAGGGGCTGTTAACCCCCTGGCCGGGGGTCTGCTGTACCTCTTCCCTCTCATTCTGTTGATTCCCAGGGTTTTGCAAAAGGTGACTGACCGATCACTCTTGGGTTCTTCTGGTGGTTCCAAGGTGGTCTTGGAGGCTGTGGTACCCACTTCTCCTTCAGTTGTCTGAATGTCCCCCTTGGTTCTTCCTTTACATCCCTCCTCCTTGAGTGAACTGATTCTGTCGCTGGACTCCCTACAGTGCTTCTATCTGGGGGTTAGGCTGCTGAGCAGTTGAATTTTTTTGCTCTGAAGTGTTTGGTGGCAGTTGTGGAGTCTATAGAGCTATCTTGTTGGCCCTCGACTCGCAAGTCTTATGACCGTCACTGGGGCCACTTTGCGAAATGGTGTCAGACTGAGGGGTTTGATCCAACAGCCTGTGCTCCGATGCGCAGTTTGGATTTTTTGCAAGATGATTTCATTTTGGGGTTTGCGGTTTCCATCATATGAAGGCAGTGGACTGCTATTCATACTTTCCTGGGGGATGATCTCACTGAGGTAGCTCCTTTGGTGTCCGTTCTCCTTCTGAGTTTTTTTCTTCAGAGGTTGGTTTCCCATTCTTCGCTGGTCTTCACTTTGAGCCCTTTGACTCTGTCACTTTCAAATTCCTTATGGAAAAAAAGCGGTGTTTTTGATGTCTGCGTGTTTGAGCAAAAGAGTGGGGAAAGCTTGGTACTTTGTTATTAGTTTCCCCATTTATCCATTTTTTTCTGGATATGGTTGTGCTGTGATCGAGCCCTAGTTTTTTGCCCAAGATTCCTTCACACTTGCCCTGTTCGCAGGCTATTGCTCTTCCTGTATTTTTTCCTAGCCCCACTTCGTTAGAAGAGGAGGCTTTGCATTCTCTCAATCTTTGCAGAGCTTTCACTATCTATCTTGAGCGTACCTCTCCTTTTCAGAGAGTGGACTTCCTCTTTGTTACCTTTGGACTTCTTAATAAGGGGTCTCACCCCTTCATTTCTACTATATCTAGGTGGATTAAGTCTGCTATCATGATGGCGTATCAGGTTTCAGGTTCTGTCACTCCTTCCCAGCTGCAAGGTCGCTCCACTAGAGGGATTTTGACCTCTTGGGCTGACTTCCAGAGAGCGTCATTGCGGGATGTGTGTGCTGCTGGTACTTGGGGATTCCCATCACACCTTTCTCTCTTACTATCGCTTACAGTTGACTAGGAATTTTTCTTTCACTTTTGGAGATTGTGTTCTTTCTTTGGTCTTGGACGCTTGACCTACATTTGTGATCACCTATTGTTCAATTGGATGATGTAATAAACTCAGTTTGATATTGTAATCTGAAGATGCTTTGTTTTTTGCATAATCTCTGAAAATAATCAGTGGGTGGCTTGGGTATTGTCCCAAGAGTAAAAACTGCATCCAGGAAGACGGACGGGGAGGTAATGCCCTGGTTACTTACCAGAAATCTTCAATACTGTGACTCCTGGTCTCCTTGATTAAGTCCTGAGTCCTGCCCACCCACCGTGGGAATAAGGTATTGATTATTTTCTGGTTGTCTGTGTTTTACCATGTTTGCTTTGATTGGTATGTTACAAGATGTGAAGTTCTGTGTTTCTCCCTTTTGTGGTGGTACCTGGGTAATGGGGACATCCTTGCCAAATTCCATTGTTTCCAAGTTATGCAGTCTCCGCTGGTTCTGGATCTGCCTAGTGTAGTCTGGGAAAACCATTATGGGGAAGATTGGTAAAGTAGTTCTCCTTTCTTATGCGCCTCCCTTAGTATCATGTATCTGTCATGAATGTTAAATAAGCAGGTAATCAGGCTTTTGGCGTTTGCTGGGTGGGTGCACATTCAATGCCGGCACCGGTTAGCCCCAGCAGAGAAGCCTTGTACCTATCAATCATTGTCTGCGTTAGCGGGCTGGGACCTTTGTTTTTCCCATCTGGCGGCCTGGTGGTCACGTGTATATAGTTCGCGGTCTCTGCCCCCACTTGTTGGGCTTAACAGGTCACAAAGGGCAACCACTGGCTACAGGAACAGCCCGAGCAACAATCTCCGGTGCCCAGCAACTCAGGAGAAAAAGGTTTTAGTCCAATTCGCTGACTCACTGGGCCAGCAGGGTGTGGTAGGCAGCAGCTGGCTGTAGAACAACCCAGCCCTGGGTCGGGATCCGATATGAGTGACTGAGGTCCTGTACTCCCAGCCCGACCCGCTTGTGCCATCCACATGCTCTGGGACTGGCAGCATGAGCAGGTGGGGGTGGCCACTAAGTCCAGTCCTGGGGAACAGCCTCCAATTCAAGTCAGGCCTCTCTGCCGCCACCCCTCCACAACCCCCCCAGCCACAGTGTTCCCAATTAATACCAGCAAAATGCTGGGATGGGGGTCAGAGGGAGCTTGAAATGTCACTGTCTGCCTCTCAGTCCTCCAGGAGGTGCAGTGTCAGCTGTCTGTACCTGTGCCAAGGGGTGGGCTCTCACCTGGGGTGCCTCGCCGACTCACGCCGCTGAAGCGCCCATTGTAGTCCTCAGGACAGGGAGGCCAATTACCTCTCCATCCACTAGGTGCCATGCCTGAGGAACGGTTTGCCTCCCGGGGCCGACACCTTCTGCCTGTGTCGCACTGGCGAGCAGAGCCCCACCTGGTGTAGAATCTACATGCCCCCCTCGACTGGCGCAGAGCATTGGTAGCTTCGCGTGGCCTCCGAAGTGGGGCCTTCGGCTGGAACCCCTCAGAATGGAGGAATCATCCTCCCGTCTGGCCAGCCATCACTGGGTCACCCCATCAGCCCACAAATCGCCGACTGGGGCTTTCCTAGCAGCAGTTTGTCAAAGGATTAGGGAGAAGGTCCAGTAGGCGCAATCACAGTGCACCTGCCATCTTGGCCGGTTCGATCACGCCCTAGGGGCTTCTGGGTTACCCATACAAACGGGTTTTGAGGAGCCCATTTTGCTATGTTTTTAAAAACTCCTAGCTTGGTACTCAGATGGTCTAGATCCTGTTCCTTTCCTTTAGAAACAGATAAACGAATATGAATTTATGAGAATCAATAAATGAAAGGGCAGCAAGTTAATTTATTATAAATCACTTTTAATTTTGAATATAGTTTTACATTAATTCCGTACCTATAGTAATACATGTTACATAGGACAGGTGGGCTCTAGCCCAAACTTCTTCATTGAGTAGCTTTTGAGTTACTGATATCTCCCCAGCTACCAGTAAGTAGCTCTCCTGTGTCCAGCTCTGCCTACTAAATTAGATTTTGCTTTGCTTATATATGTATACCAAAATTGAAAAATTTGTATTTAAGAAAAAAATGAATGGATTGTCAGAACTCATAAGCTGATGTATGGAAAAAATGGTTGGATTTCCAAAATGTATTTAAAGTTTAGTAATAGTATTATATTGGTGCAGGGTCATTCCAGCTATAGGTATTATGTATTACCTATGTAAAGGTATTCTAAACTGACAAACCGATTTTACATTACTGCTGGCTACCCTGCCTGATGCACTGAAGCGATCATGGCTAGTAATCTTGAATGGTGTGGCTACCAGTGGCGGCTGTTACCAGGAAACAGCAGTGGGGCGGGAGGGGGGAAGATGAGGAGGAGGAGGGATAAAAAAAATATCGCCTGGCGGTCAGCCGGTTGGCCGGCCGCGACCGCTTATCCTCCATCCTTGTCCTGGCTTCTTCTGTGGAAGGAGGAACCACCCGGGCACCCAGGCTTCCCATAGCCAATCATAATGCTGCAATGCAGCATTGCAGAGTTGTGATTGGTCTGAGTGCCGTGGTTCGGCCCTCAGTCAGGGAATGGGAGTCTGAGCATGTTCTCTACGCAGGCTGTAATGCAGCCTGCATGGAGAACATGCAAAGTGTGCATGAATGTTTGGCTGGCCCGAGAGGGCCGGTCAAACATTCATGCACACTTACATAGTGCCCACCACTCCTCTCCTCTCTGAGAGCAGAGCAGATCCGCCCGCCGAGACGTGAGTTATAATCATTTTATTTTTCCTTTTTTTACTGTAAAAAGCATTGGGGTGATGCTCCTCCGCCTTAGCGGAGGAGCCGCCACTGGTGGCTACTAGTGTAATCTCGCCTCATGTGGTCACTATTACAACACTAATACTATTAGTTGCTCAGGATGATTTTCATTGATCATAAGTAGTTCTTATTACAGAAAATGTTGGAGACCCCTTCTCTAGCTCTTAGAAAACGTGTAAAAATACAAAGGGTTTGAAACAATTGTGCTGTACAAAAAAAGAAAACTAGCTGCCAATGGCGGTACCAAAACAACTACTAATCGTCTCTCTCGCCTTCAAGGGCGACAGTGCAGATTATTCCAGGTCCCCAAAGCTAAAGGAATGGCTGGGGAGGAAGGCAAACCGTATTAGTCAATTTTTAAGTATATTGTATTAATAAAAAACCATTGTTCTTAAATTAGATGAGCAGTGCCCCCATGTGGCAGACTGTCATAAGTGCATTATTGACAATTAAGTGCCGGTGCCGAGCACCGGAAACTACCTACTGGCTCAAATTAAGCACTGCTAGTAAGATAGATTTACACCTCTCATAAATATCAGGTTATGCATGAAAAAACTGGTAGCTCCAGAGGAGGGCCTTGGAGCTGGCCAATGGCGAAGTAAAACCAGATTTTTCGAATGCATCTTTAATCTACTTATACTTACTTCCTTTATGCATCTATATACCTTCCATGTACTTGGATCTATATATTTATTACTTTCCTCCCAAAAAAAACAAAAGTAAATAAAAAAAAACATTTATTATATGCACTACCCTATTTCTCACCCTATACCTCTATCAATATCTTTAATCTACATATACTTACTTCCTTTATGCATCTATTAACTTTCCATGTACTTATGGATCTATATATTTATTACTTTCTTCTAATTCAGCCTATCCAATGCACTACCCTATTTTCACCCTATACCTCTCTCAATATATCTTCTATCTCAACTCTCTGACTCATCACAAACCTCTTTCTACTACTCAAATTTCATATTTAACTATACTAATTCAGCACTAATCTTTTATGGGTTCCGGAGTAGCATGCTACTCGCCGAAAAAGCGATTCAACACCCTATTAGGTGTAACAAGCGATATATATATATATGCAAACCTTTGTCCCTCTTCTATCCCTCTGCTACCCTTCTAAATCCAAATAACTGACTAACATCCACCACTCAAATTACTTTCATATTTCACTATACTAATTCAACACTAATCCTTTAATGGCTTCCGGAGTAGCGCGCTACTCGCCCAAAAAAAAAAAGCGCTTCAACACCCTGATGGAGCAAGGTCTCGTAAGAAAGAGACTTTCTCGGAGACAATCCTCTCCTTTAACTCATTAACAGAATTACTAACCATGTCTTGTGAATAATTAATACGCACCACATAAAACACGTGGGTTAGCGAAGCTTGCTTATGTGTGTACTAACGCGGATAACAATGAAAACGGACTAATACCGCTTTAAATGGGGAAACTGTTGTGCGGATGCGTCAATTGCATCTACGAAATATGATGAGCTAACGCTTGGAGGGAAATTCTAGCGCATGAGCAGAAGACACTAAAATGGAGTCTCGAAGACTCACGTGCATGGCATCTGCTCAGCTAAAACGAAAACAGGCTGTTTTACTAATGCTAATGCGGGGAAAATATTAATAAGAGAACGGGAATAGAGTAGAGGTGGGAGGTATACAGTGAGACCATTTATTTTGTGAAAATAACATTTCTCTTTTGACTTTATTATTAGTGCGCATTTGGGCCTTTCTCGTATGACTGGACTTGATGAAATGACGCAACACTTGCGCATGCCTACAGAGTGAAGCTATGAAGGTCAATGACGAAGCATTTGAATGGTGGCCAAATCGAAGCGACATGTCCTGGGAACGGATGGTGAAAAGTTCAGCGATGTTATGTTCTATTCTTCATAGTGTCATTTATGTTGCAAGTTTGCTACATGAAGTGGATGTCAATAAAATTTTGAATAAAAATTAAGGGGATGGGTTTGCGAACAATAGTGTAACAGAGTATAGTGACATGCAAGCATGGTGTGATGATCATCCCCCTTGCCTGACCAATCAGATTTCGTATTTTTACGATATTGCAACTTTAGTGGGTGGAACATGAGGAAACGAAGGTATAATTAATGTAGCCTTAGTTAGTTAGTTAGAGATTTTGATTTTAGACTTGGAGACGAGATTGAGACGGAGATGATGTCTGGGAGTCGGGGGTGCTGATGAAGAGTCGAATGCAGACGTTGAAGAAGAACTTTCTATCCTAACTTAATTGGATTAGATCAGAAGATCGCGGAAGAATCTAGAGGAGGAAGAGAGTGTCAGAGAGGGGTGCGACGCAATTCGCCGGTATTCTAGAGAGGTCACCTATCCTGTCCTGAACCCTGTCATGAAGTCTTTGTCTCCTGATCTATCCTGGGGACCCTTACCAGCCCTTTGGCCAGGGGGTTGGTCTTTCACACCATTCTTGGTAACTATAATTTCATGTTATTTGCAAATGTACTTTTCTCTCTGTCCTCTCCCTTTCTGAGCATTAATTATTGTATGAGTCCAAAGTATATGGTTTTGATGTTTAATCAATTGAACTTCTCTCCTAAAATGAGGGTGTCTACACTGTATTTTTGAAATGGTTCACATATACTTTAATTCAGATAAAGATTTAAAACTTTCCCGAGTCTGTGATTATTTTCGTCAAACCAAGAATAGTTAAGGGTTAAGTTAATTATCACCATCAACTAGTTCAACTAATGGTCCATTGACCAGAGGAAAGAACTTTTTGATCAGTGAAAGGTTAGTTAAGAGAATTAAATAACTAATCTTGAGAAATGTAAACTATAAACCACTCCAACGGTTTACTCAATGTGTATGTGTTTTTATGGGCCCTGGTGAGTATATGGTAGTAGAGTATCTGTTGTTGGTTTACCGCTGGATCAGTTTTCTGGTAGCAGAGCTATGGTTATTATTGATTAGTTTGGTGATAAATATTGATTATTGATTATTGATTTATGTTTAACAAAAGAGTTAGTGTCTTGTTTTATGTTGTCCAGAATCCCGGGAAATGAATAGCGGGTGGTGACAGACACCACACTGCAGTGAGGTTACTTGTCTGTTGGAATAATACAGAGAAGCTACGCAGGGCTGGCAGTATTAAACTAGGGACTATTTCGTATAAAAGTAGAGTGCGGATGGTAGCGAAAGGGGTTCGCTGGTGAAACTTTGGTCTCATTTTCCAATACGGGTGACACTGGAGAAGTAACGGGTTCTCCTGAGCTTGAATGAAGAGTAAACAGGGGTTTTACTCGCAGTAAGAAGAAGAGTAATTTCTGAAACTCAAGAATAAATTGAAATCTATCCTTTTGTTTAGTGGAACAGACAGAGTAGCGAATATTTTTATGTTGTTATTAACGAAGAATTTTAATGAAAAGTATTAAGAAATAAGTTTTCGTATTACCTTGTGAAGGGAGGGTCAGTCGCTGGAGTTATACTGACGTCACAGAGAGCCGCGCTGGGATTGGTTGAAACAGCGGGCGTGAAACATAAGCAGATTGTAAAGAAGGGGTCAGTAGTGAGGAGTAATACTGACGTCACAAAAGGCCGCGCTGGCATTGGTCAGATTACGAGCGTGAGCTTGAGTTTAATTGGTTGATAGATAGAAGTCGCGCTAGGATTTGTCAGAAAAGAATTGTATGTTGAGTCCTGATTTGACTGCGGTGTGAGTCGTGATGACATAGGACGCGACGTAGGTAATAGAGCTAGAAGATATACAGAAGGCTCTTTCCTATATCAAACTTCTGAAATGTTCGGAAGACCAATGAAAATGACATTAATGAAGAAAATTAAAAATCTCTTTAAGAAAGACAAGCCTGTAATGACTAGAGAGGGATTCCTATTCCACCACCCAAAAACACCTGCTTCCTTTATGATGATGGAGAAAGGATATCACACGTGTGTATGGTTGGAGAATTGGGAGGAATATACTAAAGGTGATGGTGTTTTGGCTTTTCCGGAGCATGGTACTTTTAATTTAAAAATACTTCAGAATTTGAGAGATCGACCAAATACTAGAATGACACAGTATGAAGCTTTGGAAGAATGGGAAATTGAGGCATTTGATCATGAAAAATAAAGAAGTGGACAGAGATTTAGAGGATTTTTACCTAGATATCCGTATGAGTCAAGTGGAGAACAAATGAAGCGTTGGAGGAGAGCTGTGGTGACCGAGGGTTTATATCCAGTATTAATGGCCGAAGAACAGTTAGGAGGAAAATGTAAAGAAAAAACAAAACACCTGAATACGACAGGTTATGGCGAATCAGATGATGAGCTGTTAGAGGATATTTTGATTAAAAACCCTCCACCGTATCAAGAAGCACCTAATAAGGTTACCCCAAGTGCACCAGTGATAGGAATGCCTTTAACCCCACAAATCTTACATGATGTTTCACTTAATAGAGTGTTGCAGGATAATGAGAGAGAAGCTTTAAATAAAACTAGAGAAGAATTAGTTCAAAAAGTAAACCAATTAAATTTAAATGCTGAAGCTTTGACAGTACCAGTGACTATTGGTCCTGTAATCCCATTATATGGAGATAAAAAGACTTGCCAGAAACCTCAAACTTTGACAATTCCGTTAACAAGTCCCAGAAAAGAAGTAATATTTAAGGATGATCAGACTAGTGAGAGTGAATCAGTTATTTCATTAATGGATCTCCTGAATGTAGAACCTTTAACTGAAACTCCGAAGAGAATTATACCTATAAATTTGAGAGAAAAGAGATCTCTGGTTCCCATAGGAACTGGAAGTTCAACAGTAGTTACCCCTGAAGATATAGAGAGATGGACACAGGAAATAGACAATCGAAACCCACAACCAAAGATTCTAGATATCAGTAAATTGAAAGTAGAATTGGAAAAAATGATAACTGGCAATGTGAGCATAGAAAGACTAAGGGGCCGATTCCGATTCCTGCCGGAAATCTCTCCGACCGAGCCGGACCCGTAGAGAATTCCGACCGCATCGGACCCTAGCAGTCCGACCGGACGAGTACGATGCATTCGCATGCTATCGGACTCGAGTCGGTCGGACTCCCATTGAAGTCAATGGGAGCCGGTCGTACAACGCGTACGCGGGCTCCCATTGACTCCAATGGGTGCGAGGCGGACAGGGGCGCCCCTACAGCGTGTACGCGTCCATGCGCATCGCGGCGTACATGCACAGGTAGGGGGGACCCACGGGTCCCCCTGTGTGCGACTCGCGCGGCTACGGCGTACAGGGGGTCCGACATGGACCCCCAAAGTCCGGCTCCGACAGCTTTTTCAAGCCGGACGGCGCGAGTCGGTCGGACTGCTCGCGGCGCGCATCGTACTTACCCGGCCGGGAAACGTCTCCATAGCGCGGTGCGAGTCGTGTCCATGCGAGTCGGTCAGAGCGTGTTGAAGCCGCGTTCGAGTCGGTCGGCGATTTCGCGGGTGCTTGCATTGTACTCGCTCGGCCGGACCCGCGTACGATTCGGTCGGGAAACAGGGCTCCGAATCAGATCCGGTGAATCCGAATCCGGTTCGGAGCACTACCGGCCGAGATCGGAATCGGCCCCTGAATGTTTACAATGATGAGGAGTTATTATTTTTATGTAAGAGTATTACTAGAAGAGCAAGAGTATTTTATGAGAAATTAACGGAAGTTGCATCAGAGATTGGAATAGATATAGGTAAATCGAAACTGTTGCAGAAACCATATCGAGTGGATTTTACTGACAAAGATTTAGAGAGTGTAAATGCTTCTGGTAAGAGACTACAGATAAAAGAGTTGATGAATATTTTACGAAAATGGGGAGACATTGACAAATGGAGAATTAGGTGGATAAGAAAGAAAGAGGAAGTACAAGCAAATGAAGCATCATCTGCATTTCCAGTGAGAGAATCAAATAAGGTTGAGAAATTGTGTCCAATGAGAGAAGTTCCTGGTGGTGGATATGTTCATGTCCCCTGGAGTAGACAGGATATTTTGTCATTTACGAATGATTTTCCCAGGTTGAGAGAAAAGCCAGTGGAATGGTATAAACAGGTAGAAAGATTTGTGAAGGTTTCAAAGGTTTTGTTGAAGGATCTGGATGGATTATTTGATATTGTAGTACCTGCTGATTTGTGGACAGAGTGTAAGATCACAGTTGATTGGCCAAGTGAGGAGTATGCTAGGGATGCGAAGACAGGAGCACCCTCAGAAGAGGTGATGAAGAAATATCACCAAGTAAGTACTTACCTGAAAGGGAAAATCCCTCCTAAAGAGACAGATTGGGTAAAGATAGATAGAACAACTCAAGAGCCAAATGAGTCCGTTCATGCATATTATGAGCGGTTGTTACAGGTGTTTAAACAGTATAGTGGTTTTGAGAACATTGGTGATAAGGATATGGGACATTTTGTGTATCAGTTTGTGTATGGTCTGAAACCGGAGATTAGTCAGATGATTCAACAGCACATGTTGTGCTGGCAGAGTAAGTCGATTGACAAAATTCTGAAATATGCTAAATATTGTGGTGATGATATTGAGGCAAGGCGTAGAAAGCTAAAAGAGAAAATGATGTGGGCACAAGTAAAATTGGCAGAACAGCAGGAGAATAAAGTAAATTCCCAGACTGAAAATCAGATAAAAGAGCAGAGTCAGAATGATCATGCGGTGAATGGTGGTAAATTAAGAGGACGAATGAATAGAGAGGAAGTGAAGAAGAAGTTTCCTTGCCATGCGTGCAGAAACCTTGGACATTGGAAGAACGAGTGTAAGACTATTCAGAATAATAATGGGCCAAATCAAAATTTAATTCCACAGATGCAGAATGAAGTACTTATGAGTCAGCCGCAGCAGGTAGTTACTCCACAGTATCAGGTGCCACCAGCTCCTATGCCAAACTTTGTGAGTGCACAAAAATACAGTGCGAACACCGGATTTCACGGAGAAAGTGGTAAGAATAACAGAGTGGTTACACAATATTTTTTGCAGAATGATGGAGAAAATTCGGACTGCGTGCAATGACGGTGCCTGAGGGGGAGGAAGAGGAGTGCGTGTTTGGCGCATCCTTGCCGGTAGATCAGTCAGGTCCATTTGTTGATGGGAAAGTGGAAGGTAAAGACATCACTTTTCTATTGGATACTGGTGCTACCCTGTCTACTGTGAGAACAGCAGACATCCCAAACCTACCCCTCTCGGGAGAGTCCATCCAAGTTGTAGGAGTGTCAAATAAACAGATTAGAACCCCAATTACAAAACCAATGGAGGTGCAGAAATTTTAAAGAAATGCATCAGTTTGTAGTTTGTGATTCCAGTCCCGTAAATCTGTTGGGAAGAGATCTACTGTGCAAGATGAATTGCACGATCTATTGTACACCGGATGGCGTCGCTTTCCAAACCCCTGATGAAGATGTCATATACAAAATGATGTTAGCTAACCAAGGTACAGAGGTAGACAAGATGTTTTCATTGATAACTGAGAGTGAATTACCTGAAGAGTTGAGAACCACTGTAAATCCAGAAGTGTGGGATTTTACAGGAAAGGATATTGGGTTAATGTCAAATGTAGATCCAGTTAAAGTGACGGTGAAAGAAGGTGCAGTTTACCCAAACACACGACAGTACAAAATGAGTCCAGAAGTGAAAGCAGGAATCGCCCCAGAAATTGACCGAATGATTAAACAGGGCATTTTAAAAGAAATAATGAGTAGTCCTTGTAACTCACCAATCATGGGACTTAAAAAGCCTAGCGGAAAATACAGGATAGTGCAGGATTTGAGAAAAATTAACAAAATTGTAGTGCCTTGTTGCCCAATAGTGCCAAACCCAGCGGTGATCCTTTATCAGATACCCTGGAACGCAGGTTGGTTTACGGTAATTGATTTGTGCCAAGCATTCTTTTCTATTCCTTTGCACCTAGACAGCCAGTATCTTTTTGCCTTCCAGTTTGAGGATCGTATTTTGGCATGGTGCCGAGTTCCTCAAGGGTACACAGAGAGTCCCTCAATTTTGAATCAAATATTAAAGAAGTGTCTGGAGTCATTGATTATGCCCGGGAAATCAGTTCTGGTTCAGTATATCGATGACCTATTGGTGGCATCAAAAACACGAGAGGATTGTGTCACTGACACAATTGCATTACTGAACCATTTAGCCGAAGGAGGACACAAAGTGTCTCCAGAAAAATTACAGTTCTGTCAACAAGAAGTTAGGTATTTAGGGCATAAAATAGAAAGAGGAGTTAGAAAAGTGACACCGGAAAGAATAAAAATAATCAAATAAATGCAACTACCTCAGACGCAAAAAGAGATGAGAATGTTTTTGGGAGTGGTTGGGTACTGTAGGCAGTGGATCAATGGCTTCTCCATGTTAGCAAAGCCATTGATACAATTAACTCGGAAAAGAGCGAAAGATCCCATCGATTGGAATGATGAATGTTTGGAAGCCTTTGTGAAACTACGAAATTGTTTATGTGAGGCCCCAGCCTTGGGCATGCCTGATTATTCAAAAGACTTTGCATTGTTTTGTTGTGAGAGAGAAAATTGTGCACTTTCAGTTTTAACCCAGAGGCATGGACTGAGTCGACGTCCAGTGGCGTATTTTTCTGCCACCTTGGATCCAGTGGCTTCAGCCTTACCTGGCTGCTTAAAAGCAGTAGCTGCTACTTGTATGAGTCTGGAGCAAAGTGAGTCCATAGTGATGGGACATCCCGTAAAGGTTTATGTTCCACACTCAGTTGAGATTCTTTTGACAAGAACAAGAACACAGCATCTCACTCCCAGTCGGCTGACTAAGTATGAAAGGGTGATTCTGGGAGCAGAAAATGTGACAGTAATAAGATGTACGATAATGAACCCTGCCAGATCCATGTTGTGAAGAAGTGAAAGATGAGATTGATCATGATTGTCTAGATGTAACTGAATTGTGCACTAAGCCCCGCCCAGATATAAAGGAAACACCATTGAAGGAAGCTGATCATGAATTATTCGTGGATGGGTCTTGCTTAAGAACTGAAGAAGGAGGATTAAGTGCTGCATATGCTGTATGTAAAATAACAGGGGTGGTTGAAGCATCCTGTTTACCAGGAGTCAAATATGCACAAGTAGCCGAATTGGTGGTCTTAACAAAGGCATGCAAAAGTGGGAAAAATTGGAGAGTAACCATATTTACGGACAGTCAATATGGTTTCGGGGTTGTGCATGATTTTGGCCAACTCTGGATGCAGAGGGGATTTCTGACTTTTTCAGGATCTCCTATCAGAAACAGTAAAAATGTAAAGGATTTGTTGGAAGCATTACAATTGCCAAAAGAAGTAGCAGTTGTTAATTGCGCTGCACATCAATCAGGAAATGACTATGTGGCGGCTGGTAATAGATATGCCGACCAAATTGCTCGATACTGTGCAAGAAATACAATGGCAATTAACAGAAAGATTGAAACGGGTGAAACCAGCTGCCAACTTATGTTTTTCTCAGTTCCAGAAACATGGGATGAGGTCAGACAGTTACAGGAAGAAGTTGAGGAAAAAGAAAAGGAAATTTGGATAAAATCAAGTTGTACAAGGAGAACAGAAGATGAAGTGTGGGTGTATTTAGATGGGAGACCAGTTATGCCAGACTGTCAACTCTCTCAAATGGCAAGAGTATACCATGGGACAACACACATTGGCAGGGATTCAATGATCAGATTATTCAGACAAAGTTGGTACAATCCAAAGTTTAGGGTAGTCGCAGAGAGCCTTTGCCAAAGATGCTTAATCTGTCAGCAGCAGAATCCAGGCAGGAAGACAGTGGTTAGTTGGGGAAAGATTGGGAAGGCAGAAGGACCCTTCACCAGATTGCAGTTAGATTTCATTGAGTTGCCTCCTTGCAACGGACTGAAATATGTACTTGTCATAGTGTGCCTGTTCTCAAGATGGGTAGAGGCATATCCCACTAGAAGAAACGACAGTCTCACAGTTGCTAAACTACTATTGAGAGAGTTAGTTCCTCGTTTCGGTTTTCCAGTCACTTTGGAATCAGAGAGAGGACCTCATTTTAATAATGAGATAATTCGATTAATCTGTGCTGCATTTAACATTGAACAAAAACTGCACTGTGCTTATCGTCCAGAAGCTTCTGGAATAGTTGAACATCTAAATGGCACAATTAAATCAAGATTAGGGAAAGTGTGTGCATCCACAATGCTGAAAGGGCCAGATGCATTGCCTCTTGTACTGATGGGTCTCAGAAGTATTCCTGACAGAAAAACGGGATTGAGTCCACATGAGGTACTCATGGGAAGGGCAATGAGACAAGCATATATTCCTGGAAATAGATTGATGAATATAACCGATGATCTGGTATTGGACTATTGCAAAGGATTGGCTGAAATGGTGCGTTCTGTCTCTCATCAGGTTGGAGAAGATGCAGTTGAAAGACAGCCAGACCAAGCGCATGATTTGAATCCTGGAGATTGCGTGTTAGTGAAGAAACACGCATGGAAGTCGTGTCTAGCACCCAGGTGGGATAAACCACGTCAAGTCATACTAGTCACTACCACAGCAGTGAAGTGTGCAGGTTTACCCAATCGGATTCATGCTAGTCATACCAGAAGAGTTGCGAGCCCATCTGAACAATAAGAGCAGCCACTGACTGAACAAGCTGAGACATCAGAAGTTGAAAGCTGTGACGCTGAAGAATCTAGAGTGATAGATTCTGAAAGACAACTATATGACGAACAACCAAGTACAAGTCAGGAAGAGTGGATACCAGTGATTGAAATACCTGATGCTGTTGTTGAAACAAGAAGAAGAACTGAACTAAGAAGACAGGAAGGTAGAAAGGAAAAGACAGGGAAAGAAGAACACACTCATGTAAAAATAAACAAAGCCATTCAGAAACCTGAGCAGGGAAAAGTAGATCTAGAAGAACAGGTTCAGGCAGAAGAAGAACAAATTGAAATAAGACCTGAACAGGATCAGATAGAGTTAGAAGAACAAGTTCAGGCTGAAGAAGAACACACTGTAATAAGACCTGAACAGGTGCAAGTAGAGGAAGAACAAAATACAGAACAAAGACAATTAGAAAGAGAAGAGGAACAAGAACAGATTGTGCCTAGATTAAGTGAAAATAAAAGAACTTTAGAAGAAGACGGAGAAGGTGAAAGTGCAGTTCAGGTCAAAAGAGTTAGAAAAGGAGACAATTGGCCTGTAGGAGTGAAGAGACTAAAATATCATTTAAGAAGAGCAGAAAAGAAACCAGAGCAAGTAAATGAGATCATGAGTCAGACACAATCTAAACAAACATTAGTAAAACTTACAAGAAGAAGCCCAAGATTGAGAATTCTGAACAGAAAATACAACGCCCCTGAGAGGACCTATGTTATTCTTGAAGAATTTGAAAACTTAGATTTATGTGAAAAATCAGAAAGAGTTCATGTTGCACAGATTGATGAAAGCAAATTAAGACCTCCTTAAAATAAAAGACTGGATTTTTAGAAAGTTTAGACAAAAGAAAGAGAAAAGAAATTCTCTCTGATTAAAGATGGCAGAAATTAAAAATACTGAAAGACCGAAACGAAGTTTAAAATGAAAATGTTTAAGATTCTGTTTATGTAGTATTATATTAGTAGTATTGGTATGGTTATTCCTAACAGTAGGAGTACCTTTGTTGATAGAAACAAGTAACAAGAATAGTACAATTACTAATGAGAAGGTAGATAGAGTAAAAGGAACTAAAATAGATATAGGGGTAGAAGATGAGATAAACTATCATAATGAATCAGACAATGATTCGTCTTTAAATGTGTTTACTAAATTGTTATTTCAGTATGTTAACACAATGGAAATTAGTAATTGTTATGTTTGTATGAAGTTACCCTCATCAGTGTCAGAAGGGGTGACGTATCACCATATACCTCTAACATATGGTGTATCATGTAGTGTTCTATCAAGTTTATTTTACGTAACAGGGAAACTTTAGTATTTTTATTCAAATTTAAATGTAGTATTTTCAGAATTACCTATTAGAAAGAATATGAATCCAGTAGATAGTAGTAAAAATGCACAGTTCAAGGGTGAATTCTTTTTAACAATGAGTTCAATAGATATAGTTCAAGCTCACAAGGATAACCTAACATGTATATTACATGAAGAAGAAAAAGAGTTTTTGAATTTAGTAGAAGAAAGGAGACAGGATTTAACAAAGAAAGCTGCTGAACAGAAATCCCATGTACCTCCATGGGCTGAGAAAGAGGGAATGTATGCAAAGGGCAAAGCTCATGCTGCGATGTCCCTAGACTTTGTGAAAAGGGGAAAATTCTGCCTCCATAGGTTAAAGACAGATTATAATAACAATTTCATTGGTTCCAGTGAGTGTGAACACAACTTCCTAATTCTAGGAGGATCGGGACTAAAAGGGGGAACTGATTCTGTATTTCCAGGAGTTTATTATGTATGCGGGAATAATGCCTATTATAGATTACCTGCAAGATGGTACGGGAGCTGTTATTTTGGAATAGTTTTTCCAAAAATTTACTATGTGGACAGAATCAATGGAATCAATGAAAATTCAAATAGACTAACACGGAGAAGAAGAGCTAGTTTTTCTGAAATAGTAGGTGATATTTTTAGTGCATTGATACCCTCAGTTGGAGTCATTCTAAATTCGCGCAAAATTTGTAAATTATCAACCATAGTTGATCGTCTTTCTACAGATACTGCAGGAGGATTCTTAATGATTAACACAGAAATGGATGCGATAAGGTCTATGGTTTTACAAAATCGTCTTGCTCTTGATATTCTATTAGCAAAAGAGGGCGGAGTCTGTGGAATGTTGAAAATTCAACATTGTTGTACTTATATTCCTGACAAAAGTAAAGAAATGAAAGGGTATGTTAGAAATATTACAAGAATGCATTATGACTTGACCCAACCGGAGGTTGACAGTGTGTGGGGAAAACTAACAAGGAGTATAACTTCAATAGGGAATTGGTTTATTGAATTTGGGAAAAGTTTTCTAGGTCAAATAATCTTACCAGTAGTTGTGATAATAACATTAGTTATGATAGTAATGATCACATGTAAATGTTGCAGAAGAAAGGAAAAGAGAAGAATACATTTAGAAAGTGAAGGAAGAGGAAAGAAACGAAAGAGAGAATATGATGAAATCCAACTGGAAGAAATGAAAGGAAAACTATACAAAAAGATTAAAGATTTAGAGGGAAAGGAAGTAGATGATGAAATAGGGAGAGAAAAAGGAGAAAACTGAGATGTGCTAAAGTTGGCATCTGGGAAAGGATGGGTAATTTTGTGATGGCTTAAAATGCCATCAGAGAGGGGATTGATGGAGCAAGGTCTCGTAAGAAAGAGACTTGCTCGGAGACAATCCTCTCGTTTAACTCATTAACAGAATTACTAACCATGTCTTGTGAATAATTAATACGCACCACATAAAACACGTGGGTTAGCGAAGCTTGCTTATGTGTGTACTAACGCGGATAACAATGAAAACGGACTAATACCGCTTTAAATGGGGAAACTGTTGTGCGGATGCGTCAATTGCATCTACGCAATATGATGAGCTAACGCTTGGAGGGAAATTCTAGCGCATGAGCAGAAGACACTAAAATGGAGTCTCGAAGACTCACGTGCATGGCATCTGCTCAGCTAAAACGAAAACAGGCTGTTTTACTAATGCTAATGCGGGGAAAATATTAATAAGAGAACGGGAATAGAGTAGAGGTGGGAGGTATACAGTGAGACCATTTATTTTGTGAAAATAACATTTCTCTTTTGACTTTATTATTAGTGCGCATTTGGGCCTTTCTCGTATGACTGGACTTGATGAAATGACGCAACACTTGCGCATGCCTACAGAGTGAAGCTATGAAGGTCAATGACGAAGCATTTGAATGGTGGCCAAATCGAGCGACATGTCCTGGGAACGGATGGTGAAAAGTTCAGCGATGTTATGTTCTATTCTTCATAGTGTCATTTATGTTGCAAGTTTGCTACATGAAGTGGATGTCAATAAAATTTTGAATAAAAATTAAGGGGATGGGTTTGCGAACAATAGTGTAACAGAGTATAGTGACATGTAAGCATGGTGTGATGATCATCCCCCTTGCCTGACCAATCAGATTTCGTATTTTTACGATATTGCAACTTTAGTGGGTGGAACATGAGGAAACGAAGGTATAATTAAGGTAGCCTTAGTTAGTTAGTTAGAGATTTTGATTTTAGACTTGGAGACGAGATTGAGACGGAGATGCTGTCTGGGAGTCGGGGGTGCTGATGAAGACTCGAATGCAGACGTTGAATAAGAACTTTCTATCCTAACTTAATTGGGTTAGATCAGAAGATCGCGGAAGAATCTCGAGGAGGAAGAGAGTGTCAGAGAGGGGTGCGACGCAATTCGCCGGTATTCTAGAGAGGTCACCTATCCTGTCCTGAACCCTGTCCTGAAGTATTTGTCTCCTGACCTATCCTGGGGACCCTTACCAGCCCTTTGGCCAGGGGGTTGGTCTTTCACACCATTCTTGGTAACTATAATTTCATGTTATTTGCAAATGTAATTTTCTCTCTGTCCTCTCCCTTTCTGAGCATTAATTATTGTATGAGTCCGAAGTATATGGTTTTGATGTTTAATCAATTGAACTTCTCTCCTAAAATGAGGGTGTCTACACTGTATTTTTGAAATGGTTCACATGCACTTTAATTCAGATAAAGATTTAAAACTTTCCTGAGTCTGTGATTATTTTCGTCAAACCAAGGATAGTTAAGGGTTAAGTTAATTATCACCATCAACTAGTTCAACTAATGGTCCATTGACCAGAGGAAAGAACTTTTTGATCAGTGAAAGGTTAGTTAAGAGAATTAAATAACTAATCTTGAGAAATATAAACTATAAACCACTCCATTGGTTTACTCAATGTGTATGTGTTTTTATGGGCCCAGGTGAGTATATGGTAGTAGAGTATCTTTTGTTGGTTTACCGCTGGATCAACCCCATCAGGGGTAACAAGCGCTATATAAATGCAAACCTTTTCCCTCTTCTAATCTTCCGCTATCCTTTTCAATCCAAATAACTGATTAATATCCACCACTCAAATTTACTTTCACTAATTCACCACTAATCCTTATGGGTTCCGGAGTAGCGTGCTACTCCCCAAGAAAGTGCTTCAACACCCCATTAGGGGTAACAAGCGCTATATAAATGCTAACCTTTTTTTCCCTCTTCTATCCCTCCGCTATCCTTTTCAATCCAAATAATTTACTAATATCCACCACTCGAACTACTTTCATATTTCACTATACTAATTTCACCACTAATCCTTTATGGGTTCCGGAGTAGCGTGCTACTCGCCGGAAAAAGCGCTTTAACACCCCATCAGGGGTAACAAGCGCTATATAAATGCAAACCTTTTTCCCTCTTCTATCCCTCCGCTATCCTTCTGAATCCAAATAACTGACTAACCTATCCACCACTCGAATGACTTTCATATTTCACTATACTAACTGAACACTAATCCTTTATGGGTACCGAAGTAGCGTGCCACTCGCCGAAAAAGCGCGTTGACAATTACAATACAATACAATACAATGAAGTGAACACCCACAAAGTTGTAACTTTTGTGGGAATTCACATAATTTGTGCACTCATCCTCAACAACAATATGTGCTGGAGTAAATGTACAAGTTGGGTGAGAAGGTTGGATTTGGTCAATTAGTTCCTTCAGATGTTATTTGCTAGGAAATAAACAACCCATCTCTGTGGTGTTTGGCCTTGGGCACTGGTTTCAAGCTGGAACTTGCTAACTAAGATGGATTGTTTGAGTGGCCTATGTCAGAGAGTTAAACTCAGCAGAAAAACAATTTTCTGGGAAATTTCATACGGAATAGAGTCAGGAGGTATCTGGCAGAGACAATTCCAGCTGGAGAGTTCCTTCTCTGAACCTTCTCTCAGAATCAGGCTTTAGGAAAGCTGCTTGTACAGAACTATGACAGTCCTCGCTATTAGCAGCTAGAGCCACTTTGATGACCAAGAAGATCTATACCGTCTATTTGAAATTAGATAATGTGGAAAGCTGGCTCAAGTTCATCGTACTACTAGAGCCAGAGGAAATATCTTCTGTTTGGGCTAGAAATCTTTTCCATTTTTTGCCTAGTACGGATTTGGTAGGGTACATCGACTGCTAGTCGTTTATGGAGGTTATGCAAGGAAGAGACAGTGACTAACACCGACTTTTGGATGCACAAGGACATTTGAACTCTGAGAATTATATTTATACAAGCTGGTTGATAGTGATCGTCGGAGAAGTATGAACCACTATAAGTCTTAATTGTGTAATTTGACATCAGTTGATAAAATATTGTAAGTAAGAAAGATGGTGGTTGCCTGGTATGGGTTAGTGACAAAATATGAATCTAGGCGATACACTAGTCTTACAGATTGGTTCAGACATTATGTGATAATATTTGTATTTGATATGTCTATTGTACTTTCTGCTGTATATTTTATATGTTTTCCTACACTTTATAAAATAAAAAATAAAAAAAGACTTCCGCATCGGGACAGGAGATGCAGCAAATGAAAATTTCAGTCCATCCATCAGGGAATGAGGGATGCTCTGGAATCTTTGCCTGGCAACCCCACAAGGTCATCTTTTGGGAGGGTGGGCAGATGCCTGCATGTAAACTAGTTGTGCTCATTGCTCATTGCTCCAATAACGCCCTGAGCGGAAAGAAATATGCTGCCCTTGTCACTACTAGTGAAAAAAATGAGGCAACATTCCCTTTTCACTGGGCAGTCTTTGGCTGGCTACATCAAGGCAGGTACTTGCCTCTGACCAGACATCCCCGCACCTCCCTGAGCTCACCTTAATCACCCACAACTTAGCGTCTTCAGACTGATTCCAACTTGTTTGTTGGGGAGGTGAGGAAGTGTTGGTGTGTGGCGGCAGGGGGTGACATGTAGATGGGAGAGCAAAGTAGGGGGCTGGTGTCAAACCAAAGTAGTGGGGCAGGGGAGGGCACGGGCTGACGACATAACACACAACAAAAAACAAATAACTTACCTCCCGCATCGCCGCTCTTCCACTCCTCTCTGGCACCAGTCCACTGCAGGCACATGCTCCCAGACTCCCCTGTGGCCAAGCCAACTGCTGCTCTCATGTTGCTGAGAGCAGCGCCAGGATTGGCGTGGGCGCCCTCAATTTGCGCTCCCAGAGAGATTGGGAGCCTGTGCTTGTTGTCTCCACCCGGCAACGCAGCTCGGTTTGGAGACACCTCAGTGCGCATGTCGGTTTGGCCGTCCTAAGACGGCTGGCCAAACTGACATGCACACTGATGGCAGTGCCCATCACTTGCCCTCTGTGACAGCCCTCGCAATGGCCTCACCCCCAAGACTCGACCCTTAGAGGAAAAGTAAAACAATAATAAACATATTTTATTTTTCACTTTTGAGGCTGCTGCAGGGGTGGGCGACACTGCTCCATCAAGGCAGAGGAGCTGCTGCTGCTGATAGGGTTATAACAATAAGATGAAAGGAAATATAATCACAAACAGCGAAAAATCTGAGTTCCAACAATTTCAGTCCACAGTTTCCAGTATAAGCAGGACAATTCTTTATTTTCTTTCACATTCAAAATTCTTATTATTCAGGCAACTGGCTCAGCCAATGCGTTTCGCCCATAAACACGGGCTTCTTGAGGGCTGCAAACACATAAAAAATACATATATATACACACCGATTTAGACACACTTACATTAGAAACACACATTTAAATGTTGAGTGAACAATCAAACATAAAGCAAAAAACGCAAAAACATTTATGAGACAAATAGTTAACCCGTTGCGTGCGTCTGTCGGCCAACGGCCGTCGCGAGCACTACCTCTGTAGTGCTGCGAACGTCCGTTGGCCGACGCGGCCCCGCCCACTCCGCTAAACCGCCGCGGCGGAATTGCCGCCGCGGTTAAGCGGTTAACGATAAGCAACATACCCAACAGTGAAAAACAGTGCTTATAGCAAGACAAGTGGGTGACATAATACATTTTCAGATATCTAATTCCATTTCTTAAAGGTACATTACAAGGCCATTAATTCTGTGCTTATGTTGCATAAAATCCAATTACCAAGGTAGCTAGCGTGTACCCAAATAGTACCCAAACACAAAAAGAAAGACAAGCAGAACAATAGTATGTAAGAAATAAGTTAGATAGAAAAAAATCCTAACGCCTGAAGGTGTATATATATTTATTTTTTATGTGTTTGCAGCCCTGAAGAAGCCCGTGTTTATGGGCGAAACGCGTTGGCTGCGCCTGTTGCCTGAATAATAAGAATTTTAATTGTGAAAGAAAATAAAGAATTGTCCTGCCTATACTGGAAACTGTGGACTAAAATTGTTGGAACTCAGATTTTTCGCTGTTTGTGATTATATTGCCTCTCATCTTATTGTTATAATTGTTTCTGATTTATGGCCATGCGGCAGCTGGTCATTTGAGGTGGGCAATATAGAATTTGTTACTTGTATGTGACTATACTGGGTGGTGCAGTAACTTATACCTAGCTGCCATTCTTTATTTAATGCTGCTGATCGGGTGCTAAAAACAGAGAGTGTAGCACGTTAAAAACGATTGAAAGCACTTTAAACCGATCAGTGGGGTATAGGTAGGGGCGTTGCTGCTTATAAGACCTTTATGCGGACAGTTCTTCTCGTCAGCTCATGTGACAGGTTTAGATGAAATAGTAAACAACGCAGGCTTCCATTTTAAGCTCCCTGAGTGATCTTGAAGGTTGTGTTGTAAAATGTATGTAGAGGATTATTTACACATAACACTTGGTACTTCTTACCCACGTAGTTCACAAGAGTTCTTCCTCTTGAAGACATGGAAAAGCAAAGCATGTGGAAACTGGAGTCTGGAGTGGAGTTCAGGAGGTGGTAAACATGGGCCTCATCAACAGCTGTTGCTGCAAAAATAGAAAAATACTACACGTTCTAAATATATACATATGAAGGACTTTTATGTTCACTCCCACCAGTGTGCACTGATTGAAGACAAAAATCACCCCTCTCCTACATGAATTTATGAACACTTTTTATGACTTTCTTCAAAAGCATATTCCAAAACAATCTTATAAATAGGAGAAGATGTGATCTAGTATCTCAAATCGGTGGACTGTGGAAGCTGGAGTTCCAATCTCAGCTTCCCCACTTATCCACTAAAGCTGTGATTCTGGGCAAATCACTTGATCCCCAGGCACCTCAGCTGTCATACTGACCAATTTTAGAGCAGAGAAATGAGATTTGCGCCAGTGTTAAGCGCTATATTAAAATAGAAATGTGCACTAGTGTTAAGCGCTATATTCAAATGAACAAAAATGTCCATGGAATGTAGAAGGATTTGAATATTTTCTTAATGCAAAACTTTGTATTTCGTACTTTGTGTGTTTTAGATAGAAATCCTTCCACAAGACAGACCCATCGGTGTGAAAAGTCACTGTAATCTAAAAAGCTATCCAAGATTACGTGTTCTCGTTAGCGTTGTACAACCTTTGTACTTGCTGATAAATACACAGTGGTAAATGATTTTCAAACATTCTATAGAAAACCACGCTGAAGGGCTGTGTGGTTAACTTCCTTTATGGACCAAAACATGTCCTAATGTGGCAAACGGCCATTGAAGAAAAAGTCATGCTTGGAGGAACTGAGAGGATTTGAGCAGGTGGCGGGAAAGCTGCCAAACACACTCAGGGCTTTTAAATCAGCCCAGTGAGGACAGCAGCCTGTAAATCTTGAGAGTTTAGTAAATCATATCTCAGTAGTGTGCATTGCTTTACTTCAAGCTTGTATTTTTGTCTCAACAACATTTGTTGAGGGATATCAGTGCTTCAGCTCATGCCTGTTTCAAAGTCAGAGCAGGCAGAGAGCCAAAAGGCAGTGCTTTATGATAAAAGTGCAAGATAAGTGAGTTAGGCCCAAGGTGAGCTCTTAATGGCCTGTAACCATTACAGCCCTATTACGGGTGCCACGGATTGGGCAGTGGTAATTAAATACCCCCAGAGTTACCAATGCTTGTCGCACCGGTAAAGCTGAGGGTTCGGAATTACCAGGGTTCACAGATGGAACCTTGAGGTTCCTCTGACACATGAGGACTAATTGGGGGAATCTGTAATTCAGGTCCCGATTTCCCTGATTATTCCTTTTATTCCCCGGGAGCATTTCCTGGAAATTCAAGGGCTTTTAGAAGATGAAATCTGAGGGTGAAACAAAATGGATCCACTGTTTTCATGTAAATGTTGAAACTCTAACTGGGTGGGTAACTCCCCCTCTCAGTCCCATCTACTATAAGGTTATATATATTAAAGTGTGTTGCCATATAACCTTTCGATTCGAATAAACACATCTAATTTAGAAAAATATTTTGTTTCTCACGTTGGAGTCTTTATGCCCATATGACCTGCTGCGAGCCGGGTCTGGTGGCTCAGTGGACTAATGCATCCACTGCAGGGGCCTGTGTTCGACCTCATGGTCACAGGTTCAAATCTTGGCGGGTCCATTCAGCCTTTCATCCATCTGAGGTCGATAAAATGAGTGCCGTTGGGTAACAATAAACATCTGTTATTTCAGAGCCAAGAGACCCGAGGGTGAGTGTGCACTTTACAAATACACATGTTATGTTATGAGAAAGATCTGAATGGTAACTACATTGTTTTCTCCTAACTGATAAGTGTAGCCACTAAGAGAAGCAACAACCCTAATTTTACCACAAACACTAACCCTAAAATGTGAACTATCCCTGCCCTATGACTAGTGCAAGGACGCTCCCTTACACTATTCTTAACCCATAATCTATACCTAATCTCTTCTTGAATACTAACCTTGCGCCTTCTCATGCCTTTTCCTTCACACTGTCCTCATACCCAATCCTAACCCTGACCCTAACCCCAACTTTTACCCTAGCTACCATGTGTCTCTTAACTAAACCCTATTCCTAAATCTAACCCTAGCCCTAATCCATGCCTACTTGTAGTATTCTATAGCGTGGACCATATTAGGGTCATGTCAGATGGAGAAAGATTGAAAAGTGCTTTAGATATTTACACTCCGTAAATGACATGATCACCGACCCTGTGGCCAGAAGACAAACACAAAACAATTTACATTATTTGTTAGTCCTTAAGGCATTTACAGCTTCCATGGTGTTTTTCAAAATTGTTTCAATGTATTTTCTTAAACATTAAAAGGACTCTAGTGTCAATTATATTAATATAAAGAGCATTCTAGGGAGTAGAGGAGTCTTATAGTTTGGGAATATTGTGTTCACAAACAGAAGTTGGAGAGTTCTAGGGCTCCAAGTGTGAGCTGCAGGCAAGGGCCTAGGTTTAATTCTTTATTTAGACATTTATGTGTTGCCAAAGTAACTATTTCATCCCCTGTTTTAAGATGGATTAAAGTGGCGATATTGGAGCTCTAGTGCAATACTGTTCCTAATTCTTGGCTTTCCTCTAGAAAAAGATTGTAGCAGAGTGGTTTTCTTTCCAGAATTTTGCGAATTCGAACTTGAATTTATTTTTGGACAAACTATTCCTTATACTCTCCCTAGTTTAAGGAATTTGCCTTTCCCAGTTATTAATCCTAACTCTATCTTGAACACTATTGCTGTTATTCTAACTCTAATAGTTTCAATGTTTTCAACGTTTTTTATGTTTCCTTTTTTCCCACTACAAAACGTTATTTATCCATTTCTCACTTTTTCCTCATAACCTTCATTATTCTCAAAATGTCCCTTCCTGAAATGTTCTCACTTTCAACAGGTGAACATACAGTCTTGATGGCCATGCATGGCAGTTTATCCTGTGTATAATACTCTGTAATGAACTCTAAAAATGAATGCCCATATTTATGAAGGTTTTGCACCACCCTTGCGCCATGCAAGGGGGCGTAAGGGCGATGGAAAACCTAAATGAGGTTTACCAAGCTACGCAAGGCTACCTTGTGTAGCCCTGCATAACTTGATACATCTAGAGTAACGCAAAGCAGTGCAAATTGCTGCCTTGAGTTACTCTGCCCCAGGGAGGCGTGCCATGGGTGGAACGTGGGTGTTCCCACGCATTCACCCATGCATTCTGACACATTCCCAGATTTACTAACATTGATAGTAGTGGGAATGTGCCAGAATTCTGCGCCTCCCCACCAGAGGCTCAACGAGGAGAAATGTCTTCATTTCTCCTCGTTGTTTCCTCTTTCTAACGATTTTTTTTTGTGCGGGAAGGCAGAAAGGTGCCCCTTCCTGCACAAAAATAATCAAACCTACAACGCAGGCACTCTTGCACCATGGTGCAAGGGTGAGTGCGTTGGCGCTAGGCAGCACTTTGTGCGCCAGCTCATGCACAGAGCAGGAATGCACCGTATGACGTTGAATACGGCACATTCCTGCCCTCTTCCTTACACGTACTGCAGCTCAACAAGGTGGCTTGCTGCGTTATGTTGCGTGAAATATTGATAAATATGTACGTATTGTGCTGTCACTGTTGTTTCAACTTCAGTTGTTCATGCTCAACCTCAACCTTTGTAAACATTCGGGCACTTAAGTTGTCATGACCATTATTGAGACATTATACAGTGTTTCAGATGGAAATGCTTCAAATACAAATGCAGCCACTTCTACACCTGGACTAGTTCTGTTTCTTTACTTGCCAGCAACCACTGTGGATTTTGACGCAACATTGAGTATGTGCCATTTGCGTTGCATATGCTGGCACTTCCCAGACTGCGTCATCTGTTAAATTACAGAGGAGCAGTGTTGTAGCGTTAATTGGGTTTATATTCTTATCCAGCAACAATAACGAGTGATAATGTTTTTTTACACAAGATTCTTAACGTATGTGATGAGTTAACATGATTTCAGTTGAAACGACTTTATTATGATGTATATTATTGTGTTTATTAATGTATTTTTGCTAGCCTACATTTTTGTGCAAATTCCATCTTGGACAAGACGGATGCTGTCTCTGTCACTCTCTCACTCTTATTCACCCCGCCCACATCCTCTCCCCACAAGCTCCACAGAGTGAAGTCAAGCTGATGTAATAAATGTTTTCTTAAAAAGAGTTGGTGCTTATGAGTTAAGTTAATTACGTTTATTATTCTGATTTGCCAAAGAATTGATATTTTTGCTCACCCCACGATGGTTCTGCTGCTTTACTCATTTGCTATGCAAGAATTGTGTATAAGAGCCCCTTGATTTGGGGGTAAGCCAGAAATCTTTCCAGTTCTACTAGAAATGCTGCTCGGTTCCTTTCTGATTATTGCTGCTCATTTGGAACTTCTACTGTTTTTTGATTTTGACTACTCTGTTTAAATCTGCATTAAAATCTTAATGGCATTGATTCTGTACCATCTGATTTGAGATTTTTGTAATTAAACCCTTTAACTTTTCTCTGGTCTAGAACTCAATTTTTGAGTGGTTCCAGTTACTTATATCTGTTACTCTGATAAAATTGGTGATTTGGAGGGTGCCTTTTTGTGCAATTTAAATATGTGGAAGAAATGTATGAGGTACATTTTGGGTAACTGACATTTTGGGATTTCTTGGATTTTGGGGTACGGGGTTTGCCCCCACGGTAGTAGGTAATAGATTTCTGTACACCGATCAGGACAGGTTCCTCAGTCATCTCTGACTAAAATCAATGCCTATTCCAATTCATAGATTTGGGGCCTCATTTAGAGTTGGCAAAGCTTAATCCCTTCTAAAATAGCGGTTTCTCTATCTCATTTAGAGGTGGGGAAAAGCTACATTTCTGTTAGCACAGCCTCAACTTGCTCCAATAACTGAAACCATTGGCCCAGGTACTAAAGGGCGAAAGGGCTGGTGGGTCAAAATGACAGAAGCCGCAAGCTGTTTACAAAGGGGAATCCACCACTGAATTTTTTCCTGACCAGGACTGTCTCACAAGGCAAGAAGTCAGTCAAAGATAGAAATACCCCCAAAACCAGGTAGAAAACTCAGGAAGTTTTTACTCCTTGGTTTACTCACCGACCTCTCTAACAAACCTTCAGAATATGTAGAGGAAACATGCATACCATGGATGATGGTCCTCACTAGCACTGACGCGAGAGTAGCCGCTTTAATGGTGAGGTGCCCTACTGGCACTTCCCATTCCGGCTTCCACGAGATGAGGAAGAATGGCTTGAAACAAAAATTGTGTGCAGAGTTTATGGCCCTTGGCAACTGAAAGGAGTTGGAGTCGCAAGACACAGGGGCATAACACACAAACCACTGCAGCCCCTGTGGTGAAGACCCTATTTAGCACAAAGGACAAAGAATATCTGTGAGATATGGGAGACTCAAGGGCCCCTTATCACATTCTGCCGGGCACTCCATAATTTGGATTACACTACTGGCAAGGCGTCATTACTGCTTCTGCCTCCATGTCCCTTATTGCAGCTTTATTGTTGGTGCACTGGTGGTGCAGACCTGTGCAGAGCTACCCCATATTTCCTGGAAGCAGTAAGCGTTCCACAGATACCGTGGCTCAGATTTACAAATGCTTACTTTAGTAGCACAGACCAGACACAAAATAGAACTGTGGGATTTACTATCTGGATTTGCATTGGATAGTATCCCATAGTAATGCACTGTTGTGCAATGCGAGGGCTTGTGTTACTTTGCGTCAAGGGCGTGTTCCATGGGTGGTGCATGGGCATTTCCATTCACCCACCCATGGGTTTCTATGGAAATCCCTATCTACAATGAATCGTAGTCAAGGATTTGCTTCAAAACCCTGCAGCCTCCTCGAGGCACGCGCAACGATGACAAATGTGTTAATTTCTCATTGTTTTTACTACTTTGCGTTTGTGCTGCATTATACACAGTGGCGGCTCGCATAGGGCGTGCTGCGGGGCGGTGAGGCGGGGCGGGGGAGGGGCAGGTTGGGGGGTAGTAAACTCAGACATACGACGGAACAGAGGAAAGTTACTTTCCTCCGTTCCGTCGTATGTCCGAGTTTACTACACCCCCCACCCTGCCTCTCCCCCGCCCTGCCCGCAGCACGCCCTATGCGAGTTGCCACTGATTATACAGCACACATACAAAGTAGGAAAAGCCTTAAACCATAGTTTTTGTACTGGAAGACACCTCTTCCAGTACAGAACCTATGCTTTAGAGAACAGACACCCTTATACAATGGGGCAAGACACATGGTTGCCAAGAGTGCCAATGCAGGGAGAGAGGAGAACAATGCCACATCTTAGTACATATGGTGCTGTTCTGCGCCCTCCATTTTCACGCAACGCATTATGACAACTTTAGTTGCTGTGCTGCGTTGCATGACTTTTTAGTAAATCCAGCCACGCTTGATGTCATCTGCATGTGAATCCCACTACAATGGCCTCTCTTGCCTGGGGTGTGACCAGTGATGTAGATGTTGCAGGGTTATGGACTGTGCCTCAGGGTCACAGTGGTATAGGGTTTCAATGTTTAAACTTTGGCAGTATTTCTTTTACTTCCAGGGCTAGTGCCTGGGCATTTTTGTTCAGGTAATGTTTCCCTCTTCTTTCCACCTTGGTTTTTCTTGAGTTAAAAGCGCCACAGTCAGTACATTTCAATAAATAAATAAAAGTCACCTATTGCAGTCAATATCCCTGGTATGTGGAATATTAATGAAAGTAACACAGTGGTTGCAAACTGAACACAGAGTCGCAGGCTTGTCTCGTACATTAAAGAAGATTCAATCACATTTCTTGTCATACAATATACATGTATAGAAATCACATTTATTGCCCCTGGTTGAAATAAACTGTCTTTTGTCTGCGCCTTACAGCTTACCATTCAAATTAATATACGGCATGTGTGCTGCCGCGGTCGGTTTGCATTGGTGTGTACTCTGTTTGTATTTCAAGACCAAGGCGTGGTACTAAATGTGTCAAAGGGAAGTGAAGGTGAATAGCCAGACCCGAAGTGTGCAAACACTACAGCAACTGAAATCTGGACTGGAAATCTCCCTAGCACGGCTGCATGGCAACCTAATGGCTTATTTGGCCTCTTCCGCCAGCCAATCATAAATACCTTCGGCCCCGAGTTAAAAGAAAACAGATAATGCAAGCGCTCGACTAATGCAAACATTACTCAATATTCCCACTCTCACCCAAAACGAATATACAAGCTGGAAGTTTCCTATTATGATGGTATCTTTCTACAACTATAAACCTTTTGGATTTAATACAGCAACAGTTTAACCAGCAGACTCGTGGAGAAATATAAGAAAACCCCAAAATACCTTACAAACAAACTGACCTTTCCTAGAGGAAGCAAAGACCTAAGAGGAAAGCGTACATTGGGTAATGCTCCAAAAATGTGGGACTCCCTCTAAGATGCACATTGCCATGCCCTTCACAGTGCTCAAAGAGTAAGACCAGCCGGAAGTATCGCCTAATGGCTACATGCTGACTGTCACAACTTCCGGTAAGATTGTAATCCAAGCAGATAGGGGCGGTCCCTGAAGCCTCGGATTCTAAGTGCTTATATTAGCAACTCAAGCAGTTGGAATGTCCCGGGGAAATAGGGAAGAAGGGGACGGGAAGGGAGAAACAATGTAATAGTGGTGTTCTGAACTCTGTTCACCACCTGTAATCAGGGCTGGACTGGAAACTTAAAACAGCCTTGGCAAAAATGATAAATTCAGCTCCCATATCATGCAGACGTGCTAATGCGCGCTTAGAGCCAGAGCAACTCTTTCAAGTTGCTACCGGGATTGCGTAACATGCACCACCGCTCCTGGAGGCCGAAACCGGCCACCAAGTGTTGTAATCGGCCTCCTGGGGCTCCAGCCTCCCCGGGGGATTGCCCGCTTGCCCGGCTGGCCAGTCTGGCCATGCCTGTAATCCAAAATGGTGAGCAAAAATCAAGATAAAAAATAATCAAACTTAATACTGAGTTGAATAATCCAATCAAATTTTATATACCAAAATCATTCATAATATATACAATGCTCCTAGAGTTTATTCTATAGTGGTTGCTCCAAAAAGAGTGAAGAGAAAGGTGAATATAGAAGTTCTCATGTGCGTAGTGATCAGAAGGGAAAGTAAGAATTAATAACTTGTTCACAAGATGATCATAGTTCAATAACCATGGCCATGAGAAACTGGAGTTAGCCAAGGCCAAGAAGCCTGTCCGAGTGATTTATACACTTTTATTTTTCCTCATTTTCAAAACATGGGTGATGATTTGATCAAATCCACACCATTCAAGGGTATATATATATAGTCAATCCAGGCTGGGACAGTCAATATTGTCGACTTTTCGACCCGACTGTTGCATGAGGTAAATTGGGTCCTTGCATGCGGGTCTTCATCAGGACGATAAAGAATGGGGTGATTTTTATAGGGCAACCGCACAGCGGTGCAGCCACACCGTGTGTTGGGGAAGGTGTTCCTAGATTGTACACCTTTCCCCCTTGATCAAAAAACGATTAATAGAGTCTTCAACGTCTCAATATCATCATGTGGGCGATCCCTTGAGGATTCAGTTCGATAACCATCAAATGTATATTTATTTCAGCCAGTGATTCAGAAAACCTCAGGGAAAAAACACACTTTTGAAAGTGGCAGCACGGCTTACAGGAAATGAATTTCAAAACGGCAGCGTATCGACGAGTGTATCGTAGCGATACCTGAAAATTAAATACAGGGGAACAGTCATCAAGGAGTGTTTTAAAAAGAAAAAGAAAGAGAGGCACAAGTCCGTTGAAGGATTCAGAGCGCAGTATACGCTTGAGTGCTTACTTTTTGGGATTACGTGCCAGTTGGACCGTATTGTTGTACGTACCATATGCTGCCCAGGCCCTATGGCTTTCTTGGGTTTCCCCAGTAATTTGTAACAATGCCTGTAATCAAAGGCATCACGCAATTATATTAGGATAGGTTTTAGGGTTATGACCAATCTCGCTTTGTTTGTAGATTTAGACATACAGCTTTCATAATGCAACTCACCACATGGAGGATCGGGGTAGCTTCATCACAGGGTGAATCCAGTGATACCACAATGAATGGAACTACCCACGGGAATGCAAGAAAACAACTAAAGTTAAATGGTAGGAAAGGCGGGATGTGCAAGAGAATGAAGAATGAGTGAGCCCACCAAAATGCACAGCTGCTAGGCTAGGTAGTGCAGCCTTCTGTGACCCACAAGAGGAACTATGTTGCCATCTTGGTAGGTGTGACCTCTATTTCCTTAACAGTGAACCTTCACCAAGATGGTAAAATGTCAGTATTTCCAACCAAGAATTCCCAACCTCCATCTCCCAGGCTGTCACAGAGGTCATTTTACCTTCCAAGTTTGTGATGTACCATTGATTCTTCCACATATCCCAATCCTTTTGAGTCTGAAGTGCGACCTTTGAAGCTTGTTCTTGGGTGAATTCTGACATTGGCTTGCAGCTCCTTCTATATGGCCATCATAACAAGTTTCACTGATTTTGGTGCGAGGATAATGGACCTGTCATTGTATTAAAGGTTTGACTGTCTGTAACGTCAAAACAATGGTTCCATCCATCAAACTTTTCACATGTTTTTGTTTTTTCAAAAACAAAAACCCAAAGTGGGTTTTGAAAACCCTCAAAAAGTAATGGATCCCTGTTAGAAATGGGATTTTTGGTAGGCTAGGGCATGTGCCAAAGCCAGGCAGAGACCACCACTCTAGTCAGGATAAGGGAGTTACACTCCTAAAATAACCCCTGCTCACCCCCTTGGTAGCTTGGCACGAGCAGTCAGGCTTATCTTAGAGGCAGTGTGTAAAGCATTTGCACATAACCAACAGTAATATAGTGTAAGCACTACAGAAGGACGCCACACCAGTTTAGAAAAAAAATATCCAATATTTTTATATACTTAAGACAAGACCAAAAACGATAAAAAAATCCACAATACTGTACTTAAAAATCTTCAGTTATCAAAATGTGCTTGAAAAACAGTTCCTTGATGTCGATATCTCCGTCCGGGGCTATCACGGCATCGTGAACAAACAAATCCAAACAGTTCTGGCTGACCGCGGCGTCGCGGGCCAGCTACGGTGTTGGGAAGACCCGCAAACAGTACCTTTTAGAAATGCAGGGCGTCGGCGACCTCTTGTTGAGCTTCCGAAAGCACGGCGTCCACAGGCGTCGGTTCCGGAGGTCGGTGCAGGAGTCGTCGGGGTCCTCGAAGTCACACGCGTTGCAAATCGAACTCCTCTCTGTTGAAGTCAGGTGCGCTGGCGTTGGCAGGCGTCGGGTGCTGCAGTGCGAAGTGCAGCGGTGCGGCGTGTGGTGCCCACAGGTCGCGGTGCGAGCAGCGGCTCGGTGGCAGCGTCAGATGGCGTCGTCGGTGAGACCAGGGTCGCGGTGCGAAGTGAATGCGGTGCTCGTCGCGGTGCTGGCAGGTCACGGTGCAAGCAGCGGCATCGTCGTTGCTGAAGCACTGTTGTCGGCTGACGAACTGGAGTCGATGGCGCCGGCGTCAGTAGGCCAAGGCTGCGGTGCGGGATGAGAGTGGTGTGTCGTGTAACTTTACGAGCGGTGCCCTCGAACCACGGTGCAAGTAGCGGCGTAGATTTCGGCGTGGAGCGGTGTCGTCGTGAAGCGAGGCGGTGCGGAGTGCGGTGCACACAGGTCGCGGTGCGAGCAGCGGCTCGGTGGCGGCGTCAGCAGGCGTCGTCGGTGAGACCAGGGTCGCGGTGCGGTGTTGCGGCGGTGCCCTCTGCGGTGCCTTCAGGACACGGATTCGGCAGCGGCGTCGTCGACGGGATGCTTTTTCTTCTGTTGCAGCACAAAACACACAGTCCCCAGTGCTGAGGGCAGAAGAGTTTGAAGTCTTTGCAGTTCCTGAGACTTCTTGAACAGGGGGCAAGCTCTACCTCAAGCCCTTGGAGAAACTCACAAAAATAGATTGCAGAAAGTCCAGTCCAGTCCTTTCACTGCCCAAGACAGAAGCAGCCACTGAAGGCCAACACGGCAAAGCACACAGCAAAGTGGTAGTTCCTCCTCACAGCTTCTCCAGCTCTTCTTCTTGGCAGTCTTCTTGGTCCAAAAGAGTTCTAAAGTTCAGGGGTCTGGGCCCCAATATTTATATCCCAAAATCCTTTGATCTCTTAGGCAGAGAGTGTCTGTGCCCAGCCAGAACCAGTTCTGCCTTCTCTGGTGTGACTTCCTGGCAGGAGGTGGAGACGGCATGGTCAGAGGCAGACCAGGCCCTTTGAGGTGCAAGGAAATCTCCTCCCCTTCCCCAATTGCAGCCCAAGCCTATTCAGCCCTTTCCTGACCCACCTAGACTATCTGGAGCCACTCCTGCTCCCCAGCCTTCTGTCATCCAAAACCCAGACAGGCAATCCACATTCCAGCAGAGGCACACGGGATGACTGAGCAAGAAAATACCTACTTTCTAAAAGTGGTATTTTCATACACAGAATGTAAAAATCACCTTCACTAAAAGATGCATCTTTAGATTCTGAGTTCAGGCGTACTAAACTTTATTTTCCTACCTAATTCCCTGGGCCAGTTATGTTTATAAGATGTTATAAACAAACTCCCCATTCTGTCCTATGGGGAACAGGTAGCCTTGCAATAGCGAAAAACAAAATTGGCCATAATTCGCTATCAGGACATGCCACACACACCAGGGCATGTCCTACCTTTCACATACACTGCACCCGGCCCACAGGGGTACCTTGGGCCTACCTTATGGGTGGCTGACATGTAAGAAAAGGGAAGGTGAGGGACTGGCAAGTGTGTGCACTGGCCAAGTCGACATGGCAGTTACAAACTGCACGCAGACTCCGCAATGGCGAGTCCGAGTTACCTTTTCAGGGCTACTCACGTGGGTGGCACAATCAGTGCTGCAGGCCCACTAGTAGCATTTGATTCACAGGCCCTGGCACACTCAGTGCACTTTACTAGGGACTAACAAGTAAATCAAATATCCAATCATGGAAACACCAATCCATAACACAATTTACCACAGGAGCACTTGCACTTTACCACTGATCAGCAGTGAGAAAAGTGCGCAGAAACACTACGCCAGCAAAAACAGAGTCAAAACCAGGAGGTCAGAAAGCAAAAACTCAGGGGAAACACGCCAAAAGATGCCAAGTCTAACAATCCCACACGAAAGGAGTCCCTTACTGCTGGTTTTTTAAAGCTGGTAAGGAAGAGTAAAAACTAGTCATTCAACTGTCCACTGTAAATCGGGTGAGCAGTCGAATGGCCAGACCTCTGATGGCCTATACTCCGTCGTCTATTGGAGGAGTATTACAGACAGACAGGTGGACGTTCAGTTTGGTGCAGAGGGTACTCCATCGTCGGTGAGGCAGAGTACTCTCTCCGCTAAACTCTAAATTAGCCCATTATTAAGTGTAATCAGTGAAGTGGCCAATGCCATGCCTGGGAGCTGCAGTGTATATCCAAGCAACACTGGAAAACTAAACGGAGCTGGAAAAATGTATGCAAATAATTGTAGTGACTCCTTTTGATGTGGGTGCAAGAACCAATTGAAAGCAAGGTACAGAGGTACCACAAGCACTGGAAAAAAAGACTATGCTCAAATGTATGGTTTTCTTGCTAGCATAAACAGCACCACACAGCATTGCTACAAATGCAGCAAATAAGTGAATCACAACACTGCCAGCAGACTACTGCCTAAAGCAAATGGGCCACTGATTATGCAAAATCCTTTCCAGTAAGTGGGAGATAGATTGAGGACATTTTTCAGTAATTCCTGAAGCTATTCTCAGCACTTATCCAGAAGACCAGTTCTCCTACGCAATGTGGGCACTAAACTTGGATTAAGTGCCGTAGCAAGAACACCAAGGTGCAAAAAGACCTGATGAAATGATGGAAGGAGTGAAAAGCCAGCTCCTACCTGCTGGTGGTACTGGTGGAGGACTATCATAAGAATTGGTCCCTGCATCATGTGACAAACGAGTGAGGGACCTGTTAATATCAAATAGAAATTGGCTTAGATTCGGAGCAGCAATTGGAGAGGATGAGTTCCAACAAGAGGATACACATCTGAGGAACCACAGAAGACAGACCAGGAGAACCTCATTGTATACCCATTCCCTACTCCTGACCATGGCTAGGGACAATCCAAATCTGTGACACAGATTGTTCTGTGAAAACACAGACTTCTCAGTTCCTTGCAGTTTTCTTAATTCTCCAGAGGTTTTAGATATTTATTGTCACTGAATGGGCAGCATAATTTGGATGAAGTGGTCCCTCATACCTCTCCACTCTGATGGGACTGTACCAGTTGCCCTAATCATGGCCAAGCCTCTGGGAACCTGGATAGTAAGACTTTAAAGGGAAACAACTGAATGAACTCCCTCAGTCTGTCCTTTCCCCTAAAACTAAATGCAGGAAGCATGTGTGCTGATAAGAATAAAAACAAGCAATGTTGGGAAGGCCGAAGAAGGTGTGTGATAGCACATATAAGTGAAATACAATGAGATCCCAGAAATAGGTCTTGTAGCTAAGGAAAACAACGCTAAAGCCACAAAACCTCCTAAATTCTGTTCAGAACAGTTTTTTCTGTTCACAAAATAGGTTTTGGCTACAGACTCTGATCCCAGATTCCATAACATTCTCAATCACTGGGCTAACAGTTGGGATCTGCTATATGAACAAGGAGGCACATAACAAATAGACATAGCTTGACCGTCTAGCAAAATAACTGTGAATGTATGTTTGAAGAGCGGATCATAAGGTATTTTTGTATCATCTTTAATAACATGGCTGGGGCAGAATAGCTATATTCTAGGAAAAAGTGTGTGTGGGGTATGCATCACAGTGTACAGACTGACCAGTCAAAAGATTTGAAGAACTTAAGATCCAAACACTATTTACTCAGAAGAAAAGATTGAATAAACTTTCAGGGGCAAAAACATTACAATTGGATCAGTGGGTTTAAAGATACTAATCATAAAACCGCCCTATTAAATAAAAGTGAAGCTAGTCAAATGTTCTTTAAACAGACTAAAATGTAGTTGGATACAACACAACAGAGTAACCTTGAATCATTGTGATCTGGTGTTTGAGCCACTAGTTTGACCTGGGCGTCGTGCTCTGATAAATCTATGTACTGATTGTAGGTACGGGATCCAAACAATCACAGAAGATGGTGAGCCACATCAAAGTGGATGAGAACTGTAGAAACGCCAATAAAGTTGAGTCAAGAACATCAAGTAGACTCTGTATCTGGAGCCATCAAACCAGGTCGAAATCAAATCCATAATGTTTGAATCCCTATCAAGCATTTACGTTTTCTGGGAGGAGGGTGGTATGGCTGAGATCTGTGATGACTGCTGTCTACTTCATATCATCAGAAAATCAATAAAGTTTGTTTAAAAAAAAAAAAACATTCCTGCTTTTTGAATAGTGTGGCATCCTACATGAGTATGTTTAGAAAAAGCAGGAATGTTAGCACTTTGTGTGTACAGTGAATACACTGCTTACAGGGCTAACTTCCTTTTCCAGTGACAAATCAGAAGTGTTGATGTGTCTTCCTTGGAGCTTTTGCAGTCTGTACCCTTGTCTTGTCAACACATTGAATGAAGTCGCCAAGTAGTCTGCAAATTTACCCGCCTCCAAATATTCTAGGTTCTTAATATGAGAAGTTATGATTAATTGGCCCTTGATTAGTTCATAAAGGCTGAATATGTACTGATCAAATGCAACCTTCTCGTACAGATCTGCAACAGTATAAATTACGCCAGTCAAACCACAGATCTCTACCTTCATGCATAACTGGATTTAGAAAGTGTCTCAAATAGATTTTAAAGAGCCAGGTCTAGTATGTTTAACTGGATAAAAATATCTATTTTAAAACCCCTCCTCATATGAATTTATTTAAATCTTCAAAAAATAAATGTGAAAATTTCTTTCAGAAAAATATTGTGTTCCATGCAGATTAGAATAGAGACTCACACTTACATTAGAACACATACTACTTTCTTGATTGTGGAAAAATGCCCTGTCCATTTTATTGCTATGCTACGAAACATTTGTTTAGTCCTTTGCCCTGTACACTCTTAAAACATGTTACCACCTCAGCCCCAGGTCCTTCAGAGAGCTCTAACCAAATTCTAACATACCCACAATCCAATCAAAACAAACTATGCATATGTGATGGGCAAAACGACGCCTCTGTGTTTTATTCCTTGTCAGTCATATGGTTTTGAAATGTGGCGTTCCACATCTATGCTGCACACCTTCAAACCCAGAGGGGCACTGCCCACATTGATGAGCCACAGCTGAAGTAATGCACACTAATGGAACACTCATTGCACCATTCTGAAACATAAAACATTTAAAAAATAAAAAATGCAATTAACAAATCAAAGCATGATCTGAATGCATAGATTATATGCTTGGTGCTCTTTTGAATAATACGTTGGTCCAGGATACTGTGTTTTACCGACCGTCATAGATTTGAAACTCCAATCTAAAATCATAGAACTATCCAAGACTTCGGACAGTTAAGGTAGAATCAGGCATACTATTGTAAATTGTTATTTTTTTTATACCTCTTTCGATGTGTGAATTTGTGCTTAAAGTTGTAAGGATGAATGTTACCTGTACAGTCTGCTGTATTCTTGTACTTTCCTCCTTCCTTGACTGGAAATACTTTCTGCCAATGTGCTCATCAGTTTCAGGTGCTGCTTTTCAGTTACATCTCAATAAACATTTGTTTTACATTGCCCAGCATGCATGTCCTCCACTTGCAGATGTTATAATTTGTCCCCAAGCTGTGGACGTTTACTCATTTTATTTCCCATAAACATGGGTCATTTTTATTGGCATCCCTTAGATCTCAGATTGTTGTTTTTTTTAGAGGTTTTATTGTGTGTTTAGGGAACACCATGAGTTTTGTGCCAGCTGCAGATGCCAGGGACATTCCTGTGTGATACCCATTGCCAGGTCATCTATGAAAGGAGCCTCTTATTCAGAAAAAAAGTGGTGTAATCTAAGCCGCAGAATTGGGTCAGTAAGGTTGCCAGAATCTGGGGTGCACTTAGAAAGATCTTTTGTGTGTAAGTGAACGGGATACGTTACAACGTTCGAATCTGGTCACAGAATTGTACCTTCAAAGAGGTTATTTTGATTCTAAAACAGGAGCACCTGCTGGCCCGCAGAGTATTACGAGAATGAAATGTTATCACTGATTTAATATATGATCTGCCTTAAGCAGTTGTGGTGTTAATATCACTATGCATTGAGATGGAGCATGAAAACAACAGTCACGATATATGTCAAGGACCAAGATTGGGCTTGCTGACACGATAATGCCATAGGCACCCTAGGTAAGTACCTGGAGTGCCGGTACCGACTGCCAGAAGCTCTCTGCAACCCCCCTCTCTCTCCCTCCAAATGCTGGGATGAGCAGCGGTTCACTGTTACTGTAATGTCTCTGCTCGGAAAGATCAGGGGATGAGAGTGTAGTATAAAGATAACACCTTCATATAGTGCATAACTATCCTTTATTCTCAACTCTGCAGTGAAGGCAGGACAGCATAGAAACAGCACCTCCTTGTCCAAGCCTCCCCTCCAACTCCCACCCTCCAGAACCCTCAAGCCCCACATTATAACATACATCATAGTGACGCCCTGCACATTCGAAAGCTGGAGAGCCGCAACACCACACACACTCCCTCTTTATATTCTAACAAATAAAACAGTCATTACTACAATAAGAAGAATATGATAAATAATAAATCTAAACACAATACTAATTTCCAAATATAGAAAATAGTATTTTCATACACAGCAACAAAGAGTCCAGTGGACTATAATATAAGGCCACAGCAAAATGACCATCACAGAACTTCAATTAGCTTAACAGAAAATCCTTGAGCCTGGACGGAGTACGGATGATCCTTCCAACTTGCCCATTCTCGTCATACTGACTTCATCAACCTCCCGAGTCTCCACTACTTCATCAAAAGTCTCCTGTTCACCTTGCTCACCCACTCGCTCCACATCCACATCATATTCCCACAACCACTCATTCTGTGTGGCGACTTCATCTCCAACATCTCCTCTTTCTCTTTTTTCGACTGCCTTAAATTTAGCTAAGCGACTTATGTCTCCCACACACGATTATCACTCAATGTAGCTGGGTTGTTTAAGCCTTTCATCACTCTCAATGGTTCAGTATATCCACTTTGCCCTTTTGGTACCTTTCCAACCCTCTTCACTTTTACCCAATCACCTTCTTGCAACTGCTCCTCTTTTGTCGCTTTCTTTACATCATAATACCTTTTGTAAGCACACTGCACTTTAATAATATTTCTTTTTATAATTTCTGTTGACGGCTCAACTCTTCTTGCACTATCCATCCCAAAATTGTCTTTGGTGAAAGGCTCCCTTCTACGCATCAAAACAAAAGGACTATATCCTGTGAGTGAAGGTGTAAATCTGTACGTCAACAACATTTTCTTCAACTCAACCTCCCATCTCTTCTTATTTTCACAAGTGTAGGACGCTGGCTCTCTATATAATGCACTAAAACAAAGTGCACTGTGTAGAGTCCAGTGAGCCCCAGATTGGTATACAGAGGCAAATATTGATAATACTAACGCTCTATTTGTGGTAGTGTGGGTGAGCAGTTAGGCTTATCAGAGGGTAGTGCTAAGCATTTGTTGTACTTACAGAGGCAATAAATGAGACACACACACAAGAATAAATCCAAGACCAATTAACAAAAATAAAACTGATTTTTTTAATGTAATTTTTCAGACCAAGAACTAAGTTCTACAGTAAGTACTTTTTAAGATATGAATTTTTCAAATTCCCAAAATAAATCACTTTTGTGTGCAATTACGCACCATTGAAGTCAATGGGAGAAAATAGGAAAATGCAGGTAAAATCACACAGTTCAATCTCAAGGTTCGGGATTTAGGTAAGTAGCAAGGCCAGGCCCAATGCTCCACCAGCCGATTCTCGGGAGTGTCCCGAACTCGGCCGGGAGCAGGGTGCGGTCAGGAGCACGCATCTTGGAGAGGCGATTCTGGGACAGCTGGGCCACTCATGAAGTGGGTCTCAGGGGTCTCAACGTCCCTTGATGGGTGCTTGCTTCCTGGGCAGTTGGAGTCCCAGGTATTGGTGCGGCACGGCCCCGGTGAGCCTGGTGTCACCACACTTGAAGGGGAGACAGATTTGATCCTACGAGGCTGGTGTACCATTTTTGGTTCAGGTGCTGCATCGGAGTCACCAGGGAGCAGCAAGTCGGTAAAACCGGATTCTGCATGTCGGTGCTTGCAGCTGCAGGGGAGCGGTACCTCCACTCCAAGGTAGTTCTTTGGTGATTTGTAGAAGGCTGGAGAAGCTCCGGGGTTCTTCGAGGCCTCACATTTTCAGAACGAGACAGCACACCACGATTGTCGAGTCCTTAATGCAGCAGGCAGGGTTTGGTGCCAATTTTCTGCAGCAGAGCTTCAGTCCTCGGGTCAGCAGCTCTTCTTTGTCCTTTTCTTCCCTGTGCCCGTCGAATCTAAGTTCAGGGTCCAGGGATGCCACCTAAATACTAATTTTAGGGGTCTTAAGGGGGGTGAAAGGCAGTAGCCAATGGGATACCTACCTTTAGGGTGTCTGCTCCCTCTAAGTGACCACTTACTGTGAGAAGGGGCCCTACCCTGACCCTAATTGGCTTATTCCCTCACAAACCAAGATGAAGGGAAATGAAAAGTGGGCTCCACATCACCTGCCCCATCGTAGGGGTGGTGCTGGGTGAATGGGGACCCACCTCCTAATTTAACTATTTTTTCCGCCTGTCCTCCCGCCAAATGTGGAGCAGGAAAGGGGGGTTGGCATCCTCCACTATCTGGAGATGCCTGGGTTGCATTTTAAAGGCAGCATCGCCTTTGAAGCTTCCTGCCTTGGAAGGCCATCCTGGCCTGGGGGCAGTGTGAAGCACCTCCGCCCAGAGCAGGCTTTGTTCCTGGCCTCTGAGAGCACAGCTCTCACCCCATGAGATCAGAAACATGTCTGGTGGTGGTAGGCTGGCTAAGACTAGACAGTGCTTGGTAGATTTTCAGGGGACCCTCTAAGGTGTCCCCTGTGTGCATTTATTAATGAATCCAACACTGGGATCATTGAGGGTTTATTTAGACAAGATGTTTGGTACCACACATCTTAGGGTACAGGGAAGCCATCATGGGGCTAGGAAACTCATAATGACAAGTATCCAGTCCATGTACTCTGTATAGCTTCCCTGTGCACTTACAATATCGAAGAATGGCTCAGATATTGTAGGGGCATATCTGCTCATGCAGATATGTCCACACATGGAATATAGTGCACCCTGCCTTAGGGCTGTAAGGCCTGAAATGGGGATGACTTATCTAAACCTCATGGAGTGTATGGGGGCATGGCACACAGGGCTGTGTGCCATGTCGACTCCTCAGTTTTCTCAGCACCAAGACACGCAGACTACAATTGCAGTTTGCATGGTCTTGGTGAGGGGTCTCCAGGGTGGCACAATTTTTAGGGGTTGATGAAGTTGTGCCAATTGTGGTACAGTTTTAGGGAAAGAACACTGGTACTGGGAACCTGGTTAGCAGGGACCCAGTACACCTCAGTCAACGTTGCATCAAAAACCAAGCAAAAGTAGGGGGGGGGGACTACAACAAGAACCCAGTTTCTCACAACAAGCTATCTGGATGATACCCTTAATTACCTGATTAAATTGCTCAACTGAACCATTTTCTGCAGGATGATAGACAGAGGCATTTACATGTTTTACTAAATTACTTTTTAAAAACTGTCCAACCTTTAAAGCTGTAAAATGTGCTCCATTGTCACTCAATAGTTTCCTTGACAACCCCTCTCTCAAAAATACTGAATCCAAAAACGTCACCACAGAGTCCGCATCTACCTCTGCACAACGTCCAACTCCACCCATTTGCTAAAGTAGCCTATCAAGACAATAATGTATCTACTTTCACCCATCATAGTCTGTACTGGACCCAGAAAATCCACTGCCAACATTTCCCATACCATCTTTGGACACTCAACAGGTCTCATGGCATGCAAACTCTTGTCCAAGTTGACACATTGTTCACAATATCTCACTCTTCGATCGATATCTAAATCCATTCCAGACCACCAATAAAAGGACTTAACCTTCCTTTTTGTCCTAACTATTCTGAAATGTCCTTCATGACATATTTCCAAAACCTTCTCTTTGAGACTCTGCGGTGGCACAATCCTTCCTACCCTCCTAACAAAACCTGACTCGACTCCAAGCTCATTACTTACTTCTCAAAATCCTTTAAAATCCATCTGATCACTCTTCTTAGCCCCCCCATCCTTCTAAGATACACTATTTCACTTCCTCTAGAGGCCAATCATTCTCATATGCAGTCTTCCATTCTTCTTTCTCAATAGAGTCCATGCCTTCTTCATCCACACAAGCAACTTGAAAGTCATCGCACTCACTTTTTGGCAGCTCTCTAATGGGGAAAGGCATACGGCTTAAACAATCAGCAACTTTGTTCTGTACACCCGGAACATATTTAATCTGATAATTAGAATACTATAGTCGCATTGAAAGCCAGGCAATTCTTGCAGACGCATTCACGAATCCTTCAGTTGTAAGCAAATTTGCCAATGGTTTGTAGTCCGTTATTACATCGAACTCAGTGCCCCACACAAATACCCTGAAATGCTCCATACTCCATACACAGGCAAGCGTCTCTCTCTCTCTATAACTGAATATTCTTCCTCTGCTGGTGTCAGACTTCTCTAAGTAAACCCAATTGCAACTTCTCTTTCTCCATCCTCCTTCTGAGTGAGCACCGCACCCAAACCTTTCCCACAGGCATCCACAGTAAGAATGCTGCGTAAATCTGGATCAAATCCTTGAATGGGTGCCGCATAACAAATGCCATTTTTTTATATTCTGAAATGATCCCACACAATTTTCACCCCACTCAAATTTGCTTCACATCTTCAATAACTGCCTTAGATCATATGACTTTTCCGCAAAGTTATTTACAAACTTTGAGTAGAACTCCGCATGTCCCAGAAAAGAGCATAGTTCCTCTTTATTCCCAGCTTCCGGAGCATCCGTTAGCGCCTTAAGTAACTCTTTTTTAGATGATGGCGGACGTGTTAGCTGAGAGCTCCGTGCCGGCCGTGAATATTATCCTGTAACTAGCAGCGGCGGCCCGGGCCCTGTGGTGCGCCGGGGTGGTCCCCGCTCGTCGGAAGTGACCCGGAGCACCAACTGACCCCTTGGAGGCTGTGGGGGACGGGAGTAGTGGAAAACATCGAAGACACGCTGCGGCCGGAACATGATGGCGGCCCGGGGCTCCGGGGCCGGAGCATTAAGGCGATGAGCACAGATCGAGTGACGGTGAGTCACAGTTAGGGGAGGACGCCTACTGGAACGGAGAGTGGCACCGGAACGGAGAGTGGCGTCGGAGGACTGTGCCGCCGTGGTGCACCAAGCAAGGGCTGGAGAGTGGTGCGAGCCGGCCGTAGCGGCGGTCCCTGAGCACAGTAGTCCCCCCGTTACCCTGGGGCTGGGCGGACCCGAGCGAGCCTAGAATCACCGCTTCGGAGACTGCCGTGGAGATCCCTACCTGCCCCTGAGTGGACTATGGCCTCCGGAGCCATAGACCTGTCATTGCCATTTCCACACCGGGAGGCGCTGACGCAGACGCCGCTGAGTCGGAAGCTGTCCGCCAGCCTGGGGCCCTCTCCGATGTACCACTGTGGTGACTGGGAGTCCGGAGGGCGCAGACGCTGTTATGGCTGACTGGCGGTGCCTTACAGCGCAACCCTGCCTCCGTGAGTCGGGGGATGAGTGGAGGGATGGTGCGGCTGGAGTGCGTGGGACGCCCAGGCCCGGGCCAAGATGGCGGCCTGAAGCTCCATAGCCTTGGTAGGTGAAGGGGTCGAGCTCGGGTTGAGCAGCAGCAGGATGCACCGTGAAGGAAGCTACGGGTGAGATGGGGAGCGGCACTGGGGGCCTGTGACACCGCTGGGGGCTCCCGGGGGTGGGAGAGCAGAACACATTGGCACTGGCGAGAAGTCCTGAGCACTGAAGAGTTGCATCGGCACCTAGAGGCCAGGCGGGCCAGATCGAGTAGGGAGGTGCCGCGTTGGGGCTCCCCTCCAGGGGCTGACCGAGACTGGACAAATCTGTGCCCCTCGGCGGGGGGGATCGGTGCAGCATCTCTGGCGGTCACCGGAGTGCCGGGGGTCGCCGAGGAGACAAGTAGCCTTGGGCCAGTGGACCTGGAGCGCTGTGGAGGGTAGGTGTCGAACGGAGGCCTCAAGAGTCAGTTGAGGGGGCTGGAGACACCGGCCAGCTGAGACAGCCGCGGCCCGTGCTGAGGCCCCGGGAGGCCCGTAGGGCGGATTTGGGACTGCGTGGGGCCACGTTGCCAAACGGAGCTGTACTGAGTCGGTGCTGCAGGGCACGCATTAAGTGTGAGGCCCTCACTGAACCTACTACGGGGTGAAGAAATTGATAGGGCGGACGGAATCTAAGCCCAAGGCCACTGTTGACGGCCATTCACAAACGGAGCTGGAGGGCCCCAGTGGTGATACTGGTCTGTGTACAGGACACCGGAGGTGGAATTGAAACAGAGTGCTGCGCAGGTGTGGTGATTGTGCTCCAGTGAGGTCCGAGGATTGTGCTCCAGTTGACATCCCAACTCATGCATAACCCGTTTAAGTTTGTAACGTGGAATATAAGAGGGATGGGGTCCATGGCCAAAAGGTATAAGATATACGCCTACCTAAAGAGGAGAGATGTGCATGTAGCCCTCTTACAGGAGACACATTTGGTTAGTAGCGAGCTGGACAAACTGCGCAGGAGGTGGAGGGGCAGTATATATGCCACTACTTGCTCTGCATTTGCTAGGGGGGCACTGATATGGGTGCGGCCCGGGGTTCCTTTTGAACACATCCGTACCAAGGTTGACAGCGAAGGCAGGTATGTGCTAGTAGCTGGGAGACTGGCGGGGAGGGAAGTGACGTTTGGGAGTGTGTATGCACCGAATACAGAGCAGGTGAGGTTCCTTGCCACCCTCTCAGCTCAGATGGTTGAAGACATGGGAGGGTACACAGTTATTGGGGGTGATTTTAATTGCGTGGTCGATACTGCAGTGGATCGCTCACACCCACCCCTCCCAGGAGCGCAGACTCATCGCGTAGCAGCGGGGTTCCGAGACTGGATTAGTCACTGGGGATTGGAAGATATATGGAGGGTGCAGCATGCTAATGATAGAGAATACTCATACTTCTCCCCACTGCATCAAGTGCATACTAGACTGGATGTCTTCTTGTGCACGCCGGAATTCGGGTCTGCGGTTACACACACAGAATATTTGGGTAGGACCCTCTCCGATCATAGTCCCTTGTTGTTGACCCAACAGCCTTATGGGAGACGGCCCCCGATCCCGTTGTGGAGATTGCCTCCTCTTATGTTGGAAGATGCACCTTTTCGGGATTCTCTGAGGGCCCTTATTGAGTCATACTTTCCAATAAATGCTGACTCTGCATCCTAGGGGTTGGTGGAATGGGAGGCATTTAAGGTTGTGGTGAGGGGACACTGTTTAGGGCAATCGATTGGCGCGCAACAGGAGATCAGCAAGAGCTATTATACACGGAGGCCCAAATCCGGCAACTGGACAATATTCAGGGGCAGGAGGCCACCGCTGCAGCGCGATTACAAGAGGCCCACGCTACATATAGTAATGCACTGGAGAGGCTGAGGTGCCACAGCTATAGGGAATACCTCAACAGGGTGCAGAAAGAAGAAGGGAGGGCGGGTCGGCTACTGGCATGGCTGATTAAGCCAGAGAGCCATGGGGCCCCTATTACGCAGGTCCGGACGGACTCTGGGGACCTGGTATATGATCCTGATGCCATTAATACGCTGTTCCGCACCTATTATGTTAAGTTATACATTAGCCCTGCCCGGGTCCCTCGCTCCGCTATCTGGGACTTCCTGGAGTCATTGTCTACACGGGCATTGGACGAGCAGCTGCAAGACAATTTGGGAGTCCCAGTGACCTTACATGAAGTCAGAGCTGCCATTGCAGATATGGCGAGGGGAAAGACGCCGGGCCCTGATAGGCTCCTGGCAGAATTTTATACCGCATATGTGGACCTACTGGCGCCAAGATTAGTGACCCTATACGCAGAGGCGCTGAAAAGGGGAGGTCTCCCCAAATCGACCCAGCGTGCGTTGGTGGTGCCCCTACCCAAGTCTAAAGACACTAACGCCCCCGTAACAGAGTATAGACCACTCTCTATGCTCAACATCGATTTTAAAATTCTTAGCAAGATTCTAGCGCTCAGGCTGCTTCCACATGTGCAGTCCATCATCCATACAGACCAAAATGGATTCATCCCCTCCCATAATACATCTTATAACCTGAAGGTTGTATTACGTTTTGTTTCATGAGGAGACACAGTCTATCCCCTTGGCGGCTGCATTATCTGTTGACCTAGACAAGGCCTTTGACACAGTGGGGTGGGACTATCAATTTGAGGTCATGGAGTGAATGGGCCTTGGGGAGGGCTGGGTGAAGTGGGTCCAACTGCTGTACACGTCACCTACGGCAAGGGTCAAGACGGGGAAATCGGTGTCCTCCCAGTATACCATACAACGGGGAACCCGGCAAGGGTGTCCCCTCTCTCCCTTGTTGTTTGCCCTGGCCATTGAGCCTCTCGCAGAACTGATCATGCAGGGCGGAGAGGGGATGGGCCTCCACCTAGATGGGCGAACGCACATGGTTTCGTTGTACGCGGACGATCTACTGGTGTACTTGGGTGAGGCAGTGTCTGGCACAGCTACAACACTAGCGATCTTGGAGCGGTTCGAGACCCTGTCCGGCCTACGGGTTAATAAGAAAAAGACATATTTGTTCCCACTGCCGGGACCTGCACACCGGCCGACACTTTTACTGGCCGATATTAACTGGACCCCGCATTCGTTTAAATACTTAGGAATTCAGGTCTTTCACTCCTTAGATGACTTAAGGGAAGGGAACCTGGGCAGGGCGCTGAGCTCCCTTCGGACCAATGTCCTTTTTTGGCGCTCACTGCAGCTACCAATTATGGCTCGGATCTCTCTGCTCAAAATGGTTATGTTGCCGAGACTATTTTTTTTTTGTTGGTGTTGGTGGTTTAGGCCCCTGAACGCATTGATGAGAGACCTGATATGGGGAGATGGTAGACGGAGAGTCTCCCTGTGGACGCTACAATGCCCAATGGCGGAGGGGGGCCTGGGTGTAACGGATTTTGAACTGTATATGCTGGCAGCCCAGCTGCAGTGGCTGGCGCAGTGGGTAGAGGGTATAAATGAGGAGGGAACTTGGTTAACGAAGCCGAATGGTAACCCGGATCGATTGCTCGCCAAATTGGTGAGGCCGACAGTTGTCACCCCATATAGGTCGGTATTGCAAATTACAGCCATACATACCTGGAAGCGTTGTCAACGTCGACTGGGCGGGACCGCGTGGTACTCCCCCTCGTTGCCATTGGTTGGGCTCCCACATGGAAATCCAGTATCGATATTTACAGCCGAGCAGCTGGAGTCGTGGACAGAGGTGGGCTTAGACACGGTAGGGGATTGTTATCAGGATGGCACTCTAGTGCCGTTCGCGGATCTGGTTGAGAGCTGCGGTCTCCCCCCTGGTCAGTTCCTGTGGTATGAAGCCTTGGTTTGTACTTTTGGGCAGCTTTGGGGAATGGGTAGGGATGAACTGGAGACCCACCCGGTAATGCAAGCTCTGATAACGCTGGGCTCTGCGAGACACCAGGTGCGGTGGCATAACGAGGTACTAGTTACTGTGGCCACTAGCCCCATGGGGACTCTGAGGGGGAAGTGGGAAAGGGCAGTAGGCAGGGAATTCACGGACGGGGAATGGGGTAAGGCCCTACGGTCCCATAATAAAATATCACGGAGCACCAGACTTAAATACACACAGTTCAACTGTATCCATATGGTCTATATGACTCCTCATAGACTCAATGTTACGTATGGGGGTGCAGTGAGGAACTGTCCGAGGTGTGCCTATACAGACGCAGATTTTATGCATATGACCTGGAGTTGCAGCGTTGTGAAGGTTTACTGGGAGGGGATCCTGGATAAGATTAGGGACGTGCTGGGGAGGCAGTTGGAGCCTACTGCAGAGGCATGCCTACTAGGGCTCTTCCCCCGTCCCCCTAAACAGAAGGTGGGGAATCGCTTCATAGATCTTGCTTTGGGCCTAGCTAAATGGCGAATAGCATTGGCGTGGAAATCCCCGTCGGGGCCACAGGTGGCCAGCTGGAACAGAGATGTTATTGGTTGGGCAGGAGCGGAGGGTAGAGCCCTGAGCTGGGAGGAAGCACGAGGCATCCGGAGACGACAGATAGCAGATCTCTGGAAGGAGGTACTAGCGATGTAGGAAAACCCAGAAAGAGAACGAGAGTTGGGAGAGGGGTCCGGGAGTGATAGTGTAGGTTCCGTACATAGCTGTATCAGGGGACAAGACACTGAGGGAGTGTGACACGCACGGATAATGGTTTAGAGGGGCGTAATTGCGCAAACCTAGCAGGGAGGCAGACAATTGGTAGTGAGTAGACCAAGGTCCAACAACCGGGGACCCAGTTTCGGGGCTCCCCTTCGGCCCTCCCCCCCCCCATCCTGATAGTTATTCCCCGTGGAAGAAGAGACACGTCATCAGCACGAACATTAAATGCACCCCTGGGACCGGCTGTCCCGCACCCCCGTAGCGCACGCAGTTTTGTTAATAGTTTCTTTGTTCTTTTTGTTAGTTAGTTTTTTAGTTTATTGGCGTAAACGTTTACGATCAGATAAACATGAGTAGCTCAGATGGGGGCAACACCTAGACCCCGGTTTGCGGCCGGATGGGCTCATCGAGACAAGGCGGGGTAGGAGCGATGGGTAGGGTCATGGATATAGTAGCCGCATATGATCTGGAAGATAGTCGTCTCCAGAGTGAAATGTATATAGACCTACCCAACTGCTAAATAAGTATGTGTTGAATTATCTGCATGTTATGCTTGTACGATTGTGCTGAAATTAAAAATGCCAATAAAAATATGTTTTAAAAAAAAAAGTAACTCTTTTTTAGGTGATATACCTTCTCTTCCAATTACATGTCCCAAATATGTCACTTGGTTTTGAACAAACAAACACTTTGGAAACTCGACTGTCAACCCTTTCATTTTTAACACCATCATAACTTTTTTCGATCTTTAATCATGCTCCCTTCTGTTCTTGCCCATTATCAATACATCATCCTGAAAATACAGAACCTCCTCAATATCCCTCAAAATTTCACTCTAAAAAACTTAGGCTGCAGACGCCAGCCCAAATGGCATCCTCACATATTGAAAACATCCATACAGTGTAATGAAAGCTGTTAATTTTCTGCTCTGCTCATGAAGGAGAACCTGATACTAAGTTGATGACAAATCTACAGTTGAAAACCATTTCATGTTTTTTGTTTAAGGCCAGTAACTCACTAATTTTGGGTAACGGAAATTTGTCCACTTGAATTTGTCGATTTACACCTCTTAGGTTCACATACTATCTGATTTTGTCGTTGGACTTTCTCGCCACGACTACTGGAGACATCCAGTCCGACGACTCAATGCGTTCTATTATTACTGCCTCCTCCAGCCTTGTCAATTCTTTCTCCATTTCGCTCCTCACAACAAACGAAACATTCCTTACTTTGTATTTACTGGACCAGCCTTTTCCTTAAGTATAATCTTGTGTTTAAATCCTTTCAGCATGCCAATCATTTCAGAAAATACTTCACTTAATTCCTTGCGTGTTATCTCACCCACACTGTCCCCTTCATTCATCACTAACACTTGGGGCCATATTATCAAGAACGGCGATAACATTATCACCACTTTAGCGGCAGGAAACTGCCGCTAAAGCGGCGATAAGGGGCTTGATAATATGCCCTATAGAATTCCAATAGAAGCCCAGGTTTGATGTCCTTCACACCAGAACCTGGGCTTCTATTGGAATTCATAGGGCATATTATCAAGCTCTTATCGCCGCTTAGCGGCAGTTTCCTGCCGCTAAAGCGGCGACAATGTTATCGCCGTTCTTGATAATATGGCCCTTGGTCTTCACTGTTCAGGTTTCAGATAATATTTAAGCGTCTTTGATATCTCCAACCTAGTACACACGATCCATACCCTGCAACATACACTCTTACTTGTGCCCTTCGACATTTAAAAGAAACATCTCTAAAACCCACCATAGGTGTTGCTTCCATTGTAAAGCTTTCTGGTTTTATATCAGATTTCCTAAGTTCCTCACCTATCTTCTTTTCAAACTTTTCCTGACCTCAAATCTGCTCCCAGATCAACTGGTATGCCTGCCACTTCACATCTGGGTTTACTTCTGTCACTATTACCAACATCCAAGACTACATCTTTCACCCCTTAAAATACAATCCTATACTCCAGACTGATCATCTTCCAAGGTAGACTCTCTTTGAGAATCGGACAAACACTGTAGTCTTTCCCTCCTGTCTTTTTTCCTACATGAACGTTCAGTGCCCTATCAATACACAAATCGAGCACTTCTAATCTCTCGCCCTACACTTCTTACTGTTCGCCAAATGCTCTTGACTTCCACATCTGTAGCAACACAAAGCACCTTGATCCTCACCCTTACTAAAGTTTCTTGTAGGCAAGACAAAATTGATCTTTCTTCTCTGTACCTTTTCCACTTTCCATATTTAAAAAAAAAAAGTTGTACTTCTTTTCTTTCCACTCACAACACACACTTCTGTGCCTTCTTTACTCTCTTCTAAAGCAGCCTTCGCACATCTGTAAGAAATGTATACTTTCCTCACTACTTCCAACACTATCTTTAAAGTTCTATCCCCGGTGGCCCACAACCTCTCCTGGACCTTCTTATTGTTAGTGTGCATGATAACTTGGTCCTTAATTAATTCCTCTTGAAGTACTCCAAATCTGCACGAAATTGTTATATTTTTAAGCGCCGATACGTAATCATCAATGGATTCACTCTGTTCCTGTTTACGGTGGTAAAACTTATATCTGTCAATAGCAATACATACAGTTGGTGCATGATATCTTTCTAAATCATCCAGTGCATTAGCATAAAAATTAATGTCTTCCTCAATCTCAGTTTTTTTTTCCATTTTATTATACCGCCTTATACCTTCTGGCCCCAAAGAATGTAACAATGCTCCTCTCTGCTAGGCAACCCCCCCACCTTCTCCCACTGAGCTCTCCCCTCTGCCCCCCAGCAACTCACAAAAAGCACGACCACATCTTACACAGTTATAACCCGCACAGTGCAGACAGTAAATGTGTACATTAAATCCCATGGAATTGGAAATTCCAAACAAATTCCAGCCGGAAAGAACACGTCTGCAGAGTTATTCCTGGTTCCGTGTTTTTTTATGGAGGATAGATGTGGAATATGGCACATTACAACGCGATGTAATACATCGCGTGCCATTACAACGCTGTCGTTACAACGACCGCGTTGTTAGTAAGCGATGTATTACATCACAAGTCTTTACAACGACTTCCAGTAGGGGGCGCGCTGGACTTAGGAATAGTATTATTTACTATTCCTACTTCAGTTTGCGCAACAGTAGGGAAGGTGTTGGAATTCATTTCCAATACCTGAGCGCCCCCTACTGGAAGCTGTTGTAATGACTTGCGATGTCATTACATCGCATACTAACAACGCGGTCGTTGTAACGACCGCGTTGTAATAGCACGCAATGTGTGATGCTACCATTCATAAATGCCAATTGCATCCACCTGGTATCCTGCACATGGACCATTTTAAATTTTAACCAGGCCCACGGAGAACACAGCCATTGGCAACATTTTGGAGGTACTTGTCCAATTCTCAAGTCAACAATCCTCTCTGTCATGACCCCAAGCCGAAGAGTTTCCAAGTGTGTAGGCCTTAAGGGGACTGGATTCTATCTATGTGGTCACGTTTTCAGCAAAAGCATAATACTGTGGCACAGAGAGTCCAAAACAGTCTAGTCATTTAACCATACTCCAGATGCAAGAAGCTGCCCCTGTAGATATCTCCAAAACAGTGTTGAAAGATAAAATGTTGAGCTCTCGCTTGAAGATGCCGATAGAAGTAATCGTTACAATGGAGTGTAGGATGGAGTTTCACATTCTAGGAGCGCTCCCTTCGAAAGCTTGGTTGAGTGTTCTTGCTTTCGTGAAGGCTAGAGTTTTCAAGAAGAGAGAGTTTGCGTTTCACACTCGATGTCAAACAAGTCTAGCAACAGCGGAATGAGACATGGACCAGGAGAAATATACCCACACTCTGTGACAGTATGGGGCAGACGCCAGGACATGTTAACATGTATCTTAAAACAGCAGAACACAGCTGCTGGGATAGGGATCCACTGGGGCAAGAAAATGAAGACACTGGGACCAGGAGGCACAGGCTCCGGGTCAGAGAAACCCAGACACTGGGACAATGAGACACATGCACTGGGACTGAATGACAATAAACACAGGGACAAGTCACATGGACATGGGGGCATGGAGATGGAAACATACATATTTGGCAGGAAGGTGTTGACACTGGGGCAGGAAGACACTGACACTGGGACATGAACACATGGGCGCTCGGACAGGGAGAGACAAATACTGAGATAGGAAGATCCAGATACCAGAAGAGGGATTTCAGGAACAAACAAACTTGAGCTCTACAACAGGATGGCAACAAAATCAGGTAGGGGTTCACAGATACTCACACCAGGAGATATCTCCACTGGCAACGGGGAGACAGAAACTCTTCGACAGGAAGACATGGACAATGAGAGTGGGACAGGGAGGCACGGGCAATGAGGCTAGGAGACATTAACACCTGCTGATTAAGACTGGGAAGAGGGACAATGAGACACATTACCTGGTAGACAGTGAAATGATAATGGGGACAGGAAGATACAGACACTGGGAAAGAGGAACCACTGACCTCAAGACATGGGCCCAGAGTGTGGATACACTAGCACTCACACTCAAACAGGAAAACTCTGTTATTCACATTTAGACTGAGAGAATATAACATGTAAGCCAGGGCAGGAGAGACACAAACCCTTGATGGAACAGGTACTACTTTATACACACTGAGACAGAAAGAAATGTACAATCTCCTTGGTAAAAAACAAAAAACTCACATAAACAGAGAAGAGGACACCAGCACATGAACATGAGGAATGCAAAAATACTCTATCTCTAAATTCAGAAACTGAATGCTTTTAACAAGGTCACCGAGTGTCTCTATGATGTGCTACAATTAATCAGTCTCTGTTTTTCATTTTTCATCCTGTTGCCTTCCGGACCTATATTTTTGTTTTGGAAACTGTTAATAAAGTTCCAAAAATGCCAACATGTAGAGATGTTGCCTAAAAAGCCATGATAGGCTGATGGTGTGCGGCATAAGCCAGAGCATTTTGGCGGTTAGGTTTTAAAATTTTACTAAGAGATCTGGTTCATTTAAAAACTCGCCTAATTTCAGTTGCAAAAGACAAGACGAGTACAGCGTGGACTGCAGCAGGGGAACCTTCCCTAACAAGGAATAGGGACAAGACAGGCAGCAGCTTCAAGAACAGTTTCAGGCTCTGTCACACACATTATAGGTATAACAGGGAGCAACGGTACAACCTTCTGTTCCTCATGAAATAGGTACAACTTAAGCATCAACCATTTTGGGAGAGGATGTAGCCTTATGGCTAGAGCAGTCGACCTCGAAGCTGGGGTACCGGGTTCGAGTCTCGGCAAGGACGCTCAACATCCTGTGATTCTGGGCAAATCACTTAATCTCCCAGTGCCCAACAAAAATGAATGTGTCCATCTGTAACGCAACTGGTGCTCATGTAAAGCGCTCCTATACCTGACATCTTCGGGTCTAGTTTGCGCTATATAAAACTCTAAAAAAAAATGTAGCTTTAATCCCTCACGTGGCACGTACAGGTGTGGCAACAGCAGAGTAGAAATGATCCTTCTTCATTGAAAAGGTGCAGGCAGTGCCTTGGCAGTTTCCATGCTTCACAGAATTGGCACAGCTTGGGTATCAACAGTGCATGCGTCTCCCCCTCAAAGGATAGGTACAAATTGGTCAGCAGCAGTGCAAGCTCCAATCTCTCACAGAACAGGTACAGTACACAGCAGCAACATAAGCTTCCATTTGTCATAGAGGCATGTGCAGGGCAAGCTGCCCATCCCTTCGGAACATGCACAGTTAAGGCATTGGTGACATGTACTTTGCTCATACATCTCTGGAGCAGGTGCTTAATCCACTGAGATGAGTGTACAGGTGAGTGAGTGAATATCCGAGCTCTACCACCACTTTCACATGGATAAAACTCCATGTGAGCACCCTTGCTGTCACTCTTTCACATTTATTTATTTATAAAGCGCGACATTCATCCCACTGGGATATCACGGCGCTAGTGTAGCCGGAGAGTGATGAGTCAGTTTAGTCTAATTGAGGGCGGTAGCGGCAGTGCTAAGGAAATAAATAAGTTTTAAGTTTCTTCCTGAACGCCTTGTGTTCTGAAGTTAGCCGTAGTTCCAGCGGAAGCTCGTTCCAATAAAGTGCTGCAAGGTGCGAGAAGGTACGTCCACCTGTCCTGCTCTTACTGATTCTTTTGGTCTCAGCTAATGCTAAGGAACGTGACCGTAAGCACCTAGGCGGGACGTAGAATTTGATTCTAGTCTGGAGAATCTTGGGGCCTGTGCAATAAAGTGCCCTGTGTGCATGTCCTAAGAGTTTAAATCGTGCTCTTTGGCGCATGGGCAGCCAGTGAAGTTGCTTCAGGCATTTTCTCACTGAGCTGTATCTGCCCTCATTGCACACCAGTTTAGCCGCTGCATTTTGTATCACCTGCAGACGTTTAAAAAGGTAATCTGGCATGCCAACAAAAAGTGCATTTCCGTAGTCTAACCTGCTGACAAGCAGGGCTTGTGTGATGGTCCTCCTGCTTTCCAGTGGGATCCAGGGGAAGAGCCTTTTTAGGAGCTTCAGTGTGGCGAAGCTTCTACCACACAGGATCCGCACATGGTCCTGCATCAATAGGGTGTTATCAATGATGATGCCCAAGTTTTTTCGCACTGCTTTGGTGCTGGCGCCGCACCCAAAGAGTGGGGCCACCAGGATGTGTCCCAGATATGATTGGCTCCGCAGAGCAGCAGGATTTCAGATTTCTCTGCGTTGAGCTTTAAACAGTGCGCTGACATCCAGGTTGCCATCTCAGTAAGGCAGTTGTTGAGTTTGGCTCTGGTGTCGTCATGCCCATTTCCGATGGCTATTGTCAGTTGGGTATCATCCGCATAGGAGCAAATTCCAAAGCCCCATTTCATGCCAATTTTTGCCAAGGATAAAACATAGGCATTGAATAGTGTGGGGCTCAGGGATGCTCCCTGCGGGACGCCACAGCTGAGGTTTTTTGGAGTAGATGAAAAAGCACCTAGCTGCACAGTTTGAGTTCTGTTACATAAGAATGAGCTGAGCCATAGAAGGGCCTTTGCATGTATCCCTTTTTCGTGCAAATTTTCCAATAAAAGTTGGTGGGAGACCGTGTCGAAAGCCACCAACAGGTCTAGCAGGATCAGGGCTACTGCCTTTCCCTGGTCCAGCAATGATCTTATGTTGTCTAGGACAGCCAAGAGAGTTGCCTCCGTACTGTTAGTGGCCCTGAAACCTGTTTGTGAGGGGTCAAGCAACTCGTTGGATTCTAGGTAATTAGATAGCTGTCTGTTGACAAGTTTCTCCAGTACCTTGGAAAGATAGGGGAGCTGAGAAATTAGGCTGTAATTGGCTGGATTGTTTACGTCGGATCCTATCTTTTTCAGTAAGGGGGTTACTATGGCTTGTTTCCAGATCTCTGGGAAGACTGCAGTCTCCAGGGATTGGTTAAACAGCTGTGTGATGTAAGGGCACAGGGTAGGTATAAGTTGTGAAAAAATGAAGTGTGGACATGGGTCGAGAGGGGATCCCGATTTGACTTCCCCCATTGCTTTAGCAACTTCTTTTTCTGTAAAAGGGACGAAGCCGTCTAAATGCACGGGGGTGTCGGGATGAGGGTCTCTATTTTCCCAGTTGATGAAGTTCGCTGGAGTGGTATTGTTAAATGACGAATAGATTGTGCCTATTTTGTCCGTGAAGAAATTGCTGATTTTTTCACAGCTTTCTGCTGAAGGGAGCAGGGTTTGGGACATGCAGGTTGGTTTGCATAGCTCACGCACTATTTTATAAAGTTCTTTTACTGAATTTGTGTTCTCATTTATTCGTTGTGCAAAGTATGCCCTTTTGACCTTCTTTATTGCATGGGTGTAGCCCCTGAGTTCTGTTTTATACGCTGATTTATCAGTGTCCGATCTAGACAGTCGCCAATTGTGTTCCAGTGTTTTACACTTTTTTTTCAGCATCCTAAGTTCTGCTGTATACTAGGCCTCGGCGAAGTACTACGCTACGCTCGCATAGTTTGCGAAGTTTGCGCTACTTCGCACTACGCGAATTGCACGTAGCACAGTGCAAACACGCGTAGCGTAGCGGTCATGTTTAGCTTGCTCGCGGTCCTCAACATCAAGTTGGCGACCGCGAGCAAGCAAAATGACATCCCGGCGAGACTTTTTCTTGTTCGCGATCAGCAACATCAAGTTGCCGATCACGAGCGTGGAAAATAAACCTCCCGGCGAGATTCTCAACGCGGGGAGGTCAGGTTTCTCATTGCGAGTGGTCGCATATGCTCGCGACCGCTCGCGATGAGAAACTACCAGTCCGCGTTGAGAAGCTGCCGCCGAGTAGAAATCTACTCGAGCGGCAGAAAACGATCGCTTGCACTGTGCAAGAAGCCGTTTGCAATGATTGCACAGTGCGGACAAGCATCCGGCACTGTGCAATCAGTGCGAACAGCATTTTGCACAGTGCACTACGCAGTTCGCGTAGCTATGCGTAGCTTGCGTAGTGCGAAGTGCACTTCGCGTAGCTTCGCGTAGCGCTACTACGCGAACTACGCCCAGCCTTACTGTATACCACCTTTCGGATACCGTTTTTCTGGGTTTAGATTTAAGTTTCGGTGCGCATTGGTCCAGCGTCTTAGTGATCTCTGTTTCAAGGTGCACTGCGCCTCTGTTGGTGGGTAAAGTTCCCAGAGTCGCTAAGCCGTTGGAAGCGAAGTGGTGATGAAATGAGTCAGGTGTGACTAATTTCCAGGCTCTGTAGGTCCCGTGCATGAGTTTGGTGACTCTTGCTGATATCTCATGTGTGGAAAATGCGAAGCTAATTAATGAATGGTCAGTCCATGTGACTGGTTTGATCTCCTTAACTGTGGTATCTTCTATATTGGAGAACAATAGATCCAGTGTGTGCCCTGCGATGTGTGTAGGTCCCTTAATCCATTGCTTTAATTGAAGGTTAGACATGTCATTCTCAAGATGGGTTATCGCCATGTTGTCGGTTTTTTCAAAGTGGACGTTAAAGTCTCCAATAAAAAGGTAATTTTTGTGTTTTATGCAGGCGGGCAATAGTTGCGTAAGCAGTTTGGTACTAAAGTCTGCCTGCAGATCTCCTGATTTTGCTCATGACGATGTCTGTGATGTTTCTGTCATATCATAGCCTGCTGCACCATTTGTAGATATGCTCCTGCCCACTAATAAGATCTATAGATGAATCTTATGCAGGATTGTGGCATGATGATTTCATGATGAAATGTGGACAGGTAGGGGCCTGTTCACTAACTGAATTTTGAGGCACGTTTAGTGGTACTAACATAGAACTACTCACATACTACAAAATCCTATTCATTAACCTATGCACAGAGACCTCTGCCTTGCCTATCATATCTTTTCTATGCAGAAATCTTCTGAATTGCGTAGGTCTCTGCACATGCACGGATACGTTTTAGTAGTAAATGTGTGTGGAACGGGAAGAGTGGCTGGAAAATGGAGAATACTTACTACAAAATGGGAGATATTCAGGGAGAGGCAAGGAGGGGTGAAGGGAGGGTTAAGGAGGGGTTTAGGGTTGGAGAAATACCCACCCACGAAAGAGTAAGGCCACTGATATTCACAAACTGCACTTTTAAAGTTGCTACAGCCAAAAAGGACCCTAAACAGTTGTAAATGAACTCTGGCTCAGCCTAGGAGTAGGTCCAGCACCACATACATGGCCACTCATAAGTACTGCAACACACTCCCAAAAAACACATAATCAAGGAAGGGACTTCAACTAACCCACCCTAAGAAATACATTTCTACAATGAAAAAATATACACTACATTTAATGTTAAAACTAACCAATATGTTATGATAATATTTGTAAATAAACTTTTAAAACTTTTAAATTAAATTTAGCTTTCAATTAAAACAAAATAAAATGTAATCTATACATAACTTTTAGTAATTATATTAAATAAAAATAATACGTACTATTGTGGGTCGGATTTTTTAAAATAAATCTTTAAATACATAATTACACATCACTTAAACATATTTAAATCATTTATTTTTATGCTATCCTTGAGATTATGTAAATGTAAGGTTACAAACAGCTGGACTCTGTGTTGAGTACTTGGTTCTACATGTATTGATCAGTAGCTCTGACCTATTAGGTCAGGACTCTTGCAACTTCTGAATCGCAGGAGAGCATCCATCCATTAGGGAGCCCCCATCCAGCCTAAGGCCTAATAAATATGGAGGATATAGGAGTGTCTGGGCACCCTCACCACACTCTGCAGGTGTGCTCTTTGCTTCCCAGGAACAACCAAACACAAACTTGCACAAGGACAAGTGAAAAATACACACAAACATAGACACACAAGCACAACCTGATTTACCTATCTGGCTAAAGAAATACCCACCTGTACACTAAGACGTGAACACAAATATGCAAACCGGAACCAGGGAAATAGCCATGTGCATTACAACAGAAAGACACCACAAACAGAATGTAAGGTAGCCAAAAGGCAATATCAGTGTGTGCCTAGCATCACCCTACAATACCATCCCCACTTTTAACACTTTCCAGCCAGGCAAATCCCACTAAAAAGAAAACCCATATAGAGAGCCTCAAATATTCCCAGCGACGTACACGCACACACAACATCCTTGACTACCCCCAAAAGTACACTACAAGGTCATAACAATGTCAAATGTGCACTATATGAAATCTGGTCCATCTGGCGCCTTGGGACTGAAGCTACATTTTGCTTTCTTAAAATGAAAACCACACAGTGCAGATTGTCCTGGTTGGATATCTCTATGTGGGCCAGCACTGTTTGACATTATCCCAAAGGTGGGTGTTTAGAAGTAGCTTAAACAGAATGGAATTTGTAAAATTTTGAGCCTGTTACGAAAGGTCACCTGTGTCATTATTTCAGAAATTTGAACTACTAGACGGGGGTGATGTTCACACACTGTGTGCACAAGAACTTTCAAACTAAGGACCTCATTTATGGCATTTCGGCATAGGGCAGCGCAGCAAGACACCTTGCTGTGCTGCCCTTCGCCAAAGTGAAAGGGCTTGAATGCACAGTATTTAAGCAATATGGCGCATTCCTGTCCTTTCTGCCTGCTCAGGAGCCATTTTGGCAGCCTACCGCTAACGTATTCACCCTTGCAACATGGTGACAGGGAGCCTCTGTTGCAGGCAGGATTGTTTGGGTGCAGGAAGTGGCACCTTTCGGCACAAAAACAATCCTAGGCGTTTTCCTCCTTCTATGTGTGCTGCAGAATGCTGCACACATGGAAAAAGGAAAAAACGAATAGAAATTAATATATTTCTCCTTGTTACGCCTCACCTCGGGAGGCATAGGGATTTGACGCTTCCCCGTATATATATCACTTTGTAAATCTGAAGCAGCTTAAAATTCCATGGGTGTTGTGTGGGAAAACCGACTGCAACCCCCATGGAACGCCTCCCAAGCGCAGAGTAAGGCTACGCAGCGATTTGTGCTGTGGCGCCTTACTGATGATTTATGAGGCCACTCAAGCCATGCAGGGTGCCTTTGCGTTGCTTCATAAATCTTTGAGAGCCCTGCATCACACATGTACCACTTTATGTTGTGCAAAAGTGACACAGGGATCTCATCAATAGGCCCTGTAATTCTTTTCTTTCAAGATTCCCTCTCTGATTAAGTTCGCAAACATACAGCTTTATCAGTGACTAGAAACTAAACACAATATGAAAGTCACTAAAAACTTCGAACAATAGACTCAGTCAGCTATTTTTTCTAGCTCTTCTCTAAAAGGCTACTTTCAAACCAAGAAATAATCAATGGCCACTAGATGGCGTCCTTTAGCCACACTTCTACAACTCGATCAAAGTACAGGAACATGTAGAAAAATAATGTTTTAAGTACGAGTAAAAGAGTCTCCTGACTACGGGATAAAAGCAAACAGGATCGGCCCAGGAGAATGACTAAAATAGTCCCGGGCACCAAAATAAAAGTGGCCCCCATTAGTGAATGACATAGCTAAAAACGTGGCCCATGTTTGCAATTTGGTGCAATTTTGAACTTGTAAAAGCGAGCTGTGATACATGCCAACAGACCCGAATCAGGATGGAAACTCTGAAATAACTAAGGGGCATATTAACAAGGCGGCGTTAATGAATTATCGCCGCTTTAGCGTCCGTTTTCGGACGAAAAGCGGCGATAATTTTATCGCCGAATTAACAAGGACACGCTAGCGCGTGATTCCTGACTTAGCGTCCGCTTTCAGCATCGCCTCCCATCGCATCGCTAATGAGATGCAAAGGGGCGTGCCTGTGAAAACAACAGGGGAAATATCGCTAACCCAGGTATCGCCATATTAGCAACGTGGGTTAGCGATATTTTAAATTGCGTTAGTATGCCTTAACGCAGGAATTTAACGTCTGCTAAATTCCTGACTAAGGCATACCTAACATGGGGGGTGGATTGTGTGGCTAAGACCACAGGCCCTATCGCCAAGTATATCGCCATTTTCCATGGGACATCGCTGGAAAACCAGCGATGTTCCATGGAAAACATCGCTATCACTGGAAAATTATCGCCTTTGCGCTAAGCGTTGTTAATACAGCGCTAGCATGGCGATAATTTCCAGCGATAGCCGGCGATAGGATTCCTCACGCTAAGCACGGCCAGCGATAATTATCGCTGGCCGTTGTTAATATGCCCCTTAATTGTAACTGTTTCCCACCTGAAATTGCCTCTACTTCAATAGAAGTCAATGGTGAAAAAGCACGCCGCCATGGTCTAAAATAATGGCATGTATGCGCTCACCCTATGTGTTTTCCACGGTATGGAGGACTGTCTGGATTTGAGCTTGCTGAAGGCAATGTTTGTTTTAGTAAACTGGAATAAACAGTCAAAACGCCCCCAGCAGACCATATAACAGGCTCAGAAACATTCAAAAAAACAATTCACACAGTGACCTGTCAGAATAGCACTTCGGGCACTGCTTTGCCCTATCGGCCAGCCGGACCATGGAAGAAGCAAATATCTCTAATTTTTCATTTACCTTTCAAAGTTTTTTTATTGGGCAAGTTCCAGATTATCCCAAAATCAGAAAGTCAGAACGAATGCAAACCTACACAGAGGCGCGTTGCATGCTCCGTTTTGCCAGCTACACACAGGTCTCACAGAAACATCTCCATCACAAAAACGATTAAAAAAATGTAAAAAACACAGAAATGTAAATTAACACAGAAAATCAATCAGTTGGTTACTGTAACATCGAACTTGAAACTTCCAATGAGCCCTGAAAAGATCAAAAAAAGCACTGGGCTTTCAATAGGTCTATGTTTTCAAAATGCTTGTGTTGTATCCATTATATGACACCTGGTGTGGCTATACGAAAAGATTCTTCCAAACATAAGTTAAGGCTGTTCATTAGGAGATACCTTGTACAGCCCTCTGGTGAGCCGGCAATTCAGCACAACACCAAAGTGTGAGGCTCAGCGGCAGTCGCGGCTCCTGGAGGGAGTGCTGCGGGGCGGTGGGGCGGGGCGGGGGAGGGGTAGTAAATTCCGGCATACGGCTGAACGGAGTTAAGTACATAAATAAATAAATAAATAAAACAAATTACATTGCGCGCACCGCATCGCCATTTGGCGTTGCAGCGCTCGCAATGTAATTTGTTTTATTTATTTATTTATGTACTTAACTCCGTTCGGCCGATTGCCGGAGTTTACTACCCCCCACCCTGCCCCTCCCCCGCCCCGCCCCACCGCCCCGCAGCACTCCCTTCAGGAGCCGCGACTGCTCAGCGGTATTACGGGTGGAATACCACTTCTTCCGGATACAAGTCAACTGGGGATTACCGTGTAGAACTCCAGGCCCGATTTCAGCAAATACCTAAAATAGGAGGTAAATCTGACCAGATTTGTCACTGGGTTTCCTGGGTGTGCATGGTTACTCCCCATTCCTTTGACAAAAACCTGTGGCTGGATTTAGGTCCGGTGATACTCTTTAGGATTGGTAATTCCAGCAAAGGTATCTCCGCAACCCACATCCAGCCAAAATTCAACTTAATTCGATAATGGGCCCCTGGTTTGGTATTAGTCAGACATTTTGTAATGGACCCTGGTTTGGTATTAGTCAGACATTTTGTAATGGACCGCTAGTTTAGTAGTATTCAGACATTTTGTAATGGGCCGATGGTTTGGTATTAGTCAGACATTTTGTGATGGGCTGCTAGTTTGCTGGATCCCACAAACTCCTATCTACAAATATTGGGAGAGAGGAATTTATGGCAAAATCTTATGACTCCTTGAGGCAGGCATAGCAAGAAGAAATGTTTTAATTTCTCTTCATTTTTCCGACTTTGCATGTGTGCTGCATTGTACAGCACACATACAAAGTGGGAACAGGCTTAAAGCATAGATTTTGAACTAGAAGGGACTCCTTCCAGTACAACACCTATGCTTCAGAGAATGCACACATCCTTGCACTATGGCGCAGGGGTGTGTGCATCGGTGCGTGGCTGCCAAAAGTGCACCAGAACAAAGGGAGAGAACCAATGCACCATACTGAGTAAGATATGGTCCATTGTTTCTCTCTCCCTTTGACACACGGCAACACAGAATCTTTGGCGCAGCATTACCTCGTATCAAAGAAAAGTAAACCCGGGCCTCAATCTCAAACAATCTCACTTACTACCTGTCACTGACTGTCACACAAACACATACTCTTTTTCTAACATAAACACTCTCATTCGCAAACACTCTCATCCGCAAGCATGCACACAACATAGATTTGAATTTTTTTTTATTAACCGCAGCTGCCACCAAAAGCCCTATTCAAGCTAAGTGTGCATTCGTTTTTTATTTCACTAATAGTGAATAATTTATGGGATAAAGTACCCTCTGCTGTACATTATTAGGATATTGCAAGTCACTGAGGAGTTACATAACCATATAAAGGAACGAGGCTGAAGGCTGAGTTCCTTTATAAGGTTAGGGAACTTCGAGGTGACTTGCAATATCCTTATAATGAATTGGAGGGGGTACTTTATTCCTTATAATAATATGTGGTCATACCACCGCCTTTCCCACAAACCACTCCAATCCTTGGCGCATAGCTCTTTCATATAAGAGGGAGCACGTTTGCAAACATGAAGAATAAAAATAGAATCATAGAATCTCTAGTGCAAAATTACACACATAAAAAAGCTGTTAGATAATTGTAGCAAAAAGATATTAAAATCAGTTTAATATAAGTAATTTAACAAAAAAACGCAAAGTAGAAACATACAGAAAGATTCTAACTTTTCTAGAACCACCTTAGGAGTGTAAAAAGATACATGTTGCCATGAATCTTCCCTTTCAGATTTTTAATGTACAACTAGAAAACAGAGCAGAAGAAAGAAAAGCAACATTTTATTTTGACTTCTGACGTGATTTCTTTATAATCACTGACTGAGTGCGTCACAAGCTGCCTATTATAAAGAAATTAGAGACAGGCTTTTGATACAGGAAATGCAGAATTCCATCTATTATAGATTATTATTCACTATTAGTATAAAGAAAAACGGCCTGAAAATAAGGGATGAGGAGCCTCCCCTTTGTTCTTGGCACTGATTTTGCCACCTCGGAGGCCAGAGGTTACAAAGCCAGTGCTAGGGGTCGCAAGGAGCAAGTCCTGTGACCTCTGGCAACCCCTAAATGAAATCCACCCCACAATTGACATCAGGAACAAACCAACTTGAAAATGCGAATGGGCTAACACCTGTTGTGCTACCTCTCAAAGTATCTAATTTCATGCAAAGGAAATGCATTCCACTGAAATTGACATATAGCAAATCACAGAAAAAGTAAAGGATTAAAAAGTGATAAGGATTACGGTTTACCTTTAGGGAAAGGGTTAGGTTCAGGGTTTTCAGTTGAGGTGTAATGTGATGATTGTGCTAAGTTTCAAATGGGTTGAGGGCTAGGCATAGAGTTAAGCTTAGGGATCGTTTTGGGTTCGGCTAGTAGGTTAGGATTTAGGGTTTAGGATTAGGGTTCAGATTTAGGGTTAGAGTAACTAATTGAGGCAGAATCATTTTCAGTACTTTACAAATAGGTTTCATTAAAGTGGAATGCTATAGAACTCGAAGGCTCTACTATCCTGTAGGATCATGATTTTTTTCAATTGCCCCCTCTCCATGCAAAACCACTAGTACTTTAGGATTGCAAACTATCCTTTGTTAAGCAATTTGTTCTTTCAACTAACCTCTTAACTTTTGGATAGGACAATTGTATGCACAACTGAGCTTTCTTTAAATTTTTTATTTCAAAAATTGAAAACTGCAACACTTTATCACATCATTTGTCTCCCTAATTATAGTTCTTACAAAACGAGATAGGTCCTCATCTGAAAGGCAAATAATTCACTTGCACCCTTAAAATAAGAAAAACACTCTCTTAAAAATGTAATTTTGTTTGAACTTTGGCGCCTCCTCTTCCTGTTACCATAAGAACTTTAAGGGCTTTGCAGACATCCTGTTCACTACCAAGCAGCATGTAATCCAGGTGAGGATAATAATAGTTTTTTGGGGATGAGAGTGGATACAAGGACTGCAATAAGAAAGACGTGAACTCAGAATAATGAAGATTACCAGTAAGGAAACTGGACATTATTTGTAACTATTCTGCTAGAAATCCCTTTTTTCTTAATACACCTTGATAACAGGTTATTCCTTCTGCGGTTATATACTATTGGACATGGCTCTTCTGAGGGGATTTCCCTAGAGCTTTTTGCTTTTTCTCCTCCTGGTTGTTTTTTTCTGATTCTCTTTCGGTGGCCTTAGGACTCTGGGCACTTTCCCATTGTAATGCAATATGAAAGCACATGTACCTTTCCTGCACATGCTAGCAAGTGATGTTTACTTGATTGGTTTAGGTGTTGTACATGTGAGTGCCCTGTAAAAAGGTACACCACATACCCAAGGCAGGTACTGCACTGGCTAATGGTGGGACGTAGCACTGATTGTGCCACCCACTTGAATAGCCTTTCAAAAATGTGTCAAGCCTGCCATTGCAGGCCTCTGGGTGCACGGTAGCTCCTATGCTCAGGTTGGCATTTTTAACTCATTAGCCAACCCAGATTGGGCCTTCCACTACCACTAGGGCACCCCAAGGGCAAGCCCTGAGGGGTGGAGCATGTGGTAGGCGAAAGGCAGGACAGGTACACAAGTGTTCCCTGCCCAGGTAGTGAACAACCCCCATTTGGGGTTTCCCTACCTAGGAGGTCGGCTCTTCCCATGGGACAACACCTGAGTTTTGCTGATTCTCTTTTAGTGGCCTTAGAGCCCTGGACACTTTCCCATTGTAAATGCAGTGTGAAAGTGTGTGCGCCCTTCCTACACACATTAGGAAGTGGTGCTTACCTGATGTTTTTAAACATGTCTCAATCCTGCCATTGCAGGCCTGGGGGTGCGCGCTGGCACGTATGATGTTTTTGAAAACATGTCCCCAGCCTGCCAGTGCAGGCCTGTGTGTGTTCGCACTTGCACCTATGGTGGTTTTAAACATGTGTCAAAGCCTGCCACTGCAGGCCTGTGTGTGTGGAATTGCACTTATACTCAGGTTTGCCTTTCTAAACCACTGGCCAATTCTGAGGGGACCTTTCACTTCCACTAGGGCACCCCTGGGGTAAATCTTAAGGGGTGAAGCAAGTGAAAGACTGGGCAGGTACACATGGGTGTTCCCTGCCCAGGTAGTGAAGAATACCCATGTGTGTTTTCACTACCTATGAGGTTTTTTCTTCCCATAGGTTAACTGAGGGGGTTGAAATTGCTTCAAAATGCAATAGTGTCTTACAGTGGAGCTGCCTCATAATGTTTCTTTTCATTGGATTCCCAATGACAAACCCTCTCCTGTGGTAAAGAAGGATTTGTCATTAATAGCTTAGAAATGCCACTTCTAGAAAGTGGGCATTTTGTTGCTCTAAAACTCTTTGTGTGCCTTTTAGTTTGACTCCAGTCCACACTGGAGGATAGGGAAGAGCATCAGTTGCAGTCCCCAGAGACAGCTATAAACACTGGGCATGCAACTGGAACAACAGACCTCTGCCATTTGAGGGCCTGGCTGGATACATTGGAGGAAGAGGTTTTGACACTTGGCCTCTGGGAACCAGATCGTGGCCACACTAAAGATAAGATCTGCATTCCACGGCCCCATGGCAAACAGGACTGAACGTTAGAGGAGACATCTGTGGTTCAAAGGGAAACCTTTTGAACCACCTCCAACTTCAAAGGCACAAAACACTATAACTACTCATGCCTTACTTCAGTAGGACAGAGATATACTTGTCAGATCCTAGAACTGCGTGGTGAACACTGCCAGAGGAATATGTTGTGCACAAGGAGGATTACTTTCATTGGAAGGGACCGTGTGCCCTTCCTGAATAGTGGCTGGCCTGGGATGACTACCTGCTTCTCTGTGGCACCCTGAAGTGTGCTCTCCAGGAGCTTGTTGGCTTGCCCCCTGTTCTCTTCTGGGGTTCTCAAGGACTTCAAAGACCTCTTGCAAGGGACCCACACCATCTACCTATGACACCTGGAGAGCAGGGCCCTATTAAGTGCCCACATCCTCTGCTGGATCCCATGGTAGTGCAGTGTGAGCGTGGAACTAAGAATTGTGCCTGAAAACCGGATTACCTTGTGCAGAGCCCCAAAACGTACTGCCTGCATCTAAGGAGAGTGGCCCTGCATCGTGCGGCCTCAAAGTGCATAAGCGTCTTGTTGGTGGTGAGTGGATTCACCAGTTGCAGGACCCCATCTGGCTTGTTTTGTCGATCATGCCGCATCTCTCGTGCGACATGCCGACTGCATACTCATTGAGTGCGGTGTCCGATTCACAGGTTGAGACCCTAGGAGGTGGGGGCGTACCCGTTGTAGTGCCTCATTCTTCCTCATTCGGCACTGCTGAACTTGCGCCTGTGTGTGACCGGAATTGTCTGGTGCGACTCAGAACAACGCGCATTAGACGTTGTGCCTCATTTCCAGGGAGGTACGGAATTTGAAACTCTTCGTTGTGTGTGATTGGAATTGCCTGGTGTGACTCAGAACAGCGCCCACCAGACGTTGTGACTCATTTCCATGGCGGTATGAAATTTGCAACTCTTCGTTGCATGTGACCGGAATTGCCTGGTGCGACTCGTACCAACTCGCATCAGACATTGTGCCTCATTTCCAAGGAGTTGCAGAGGAATGGATTCATGCTCCGTGGTGCCTGGATTGCCCGGGTGCTACTTTGATCGACAAGTGTCCGATGGGGTACCTCTTTCTTCCGAGAGGCTCCTCCATTCATCGATTGTTTCTTTCGTGCCCTCAGTGCAGCGGACCAACTACCATCTCCTCACCCAGCCCCAACGACTTTGTGTTACCAGGTAGTACTACCCGGACAGGGCCGAGGTGGTAAGAGTGATTGACTGGACTAAGGAATGCTCCTGAGTGCGATCGTAAGCTGGTCAAGAGACTGCGTGACACCCTCCTGTGCTTTGCAGAACTGGGCTGGTGCCGGAAGGCACAGTGTGGAATACCTTGAGTGAACAATTATCGCCCTCAGCACGCTTCTGCTCCACATACCATGGGTGAACTTCCCGAGTAGTGGCCAAACCCCCATTCGTTGACTGCTGCGTAATTAGCCCTGCTACCTCCGCCCACCTTCTTCCCTGGAACCCTGATTAAGTGTGACTCCAGCTGCGATCGGCCTAGTATCTGTGGGAAGGTTTTCTTTATCTCAAGCTGTGGGTGTAGCGTGGTCGGGGTTAGCTGACTGGTGGAGGAGGGCTTGGGCCACGGGGTCTGCAAGTGCATTATCAGCTGACCTTCTGGATATCAGTGCACCTCATTAGGGTGCTGTGTGCGAGTGCGCTCCATAAGGGCCTGCCTGATATCCGTGGCACCGCATATCGGTGCTGAGTGAGTGTCTGGGAGTGACCGGCTGTACTTACTTACACCGCACGGCAGTGTTGCTTTACATGTTTATTCCTAGCTAAAAGAATATTACGTTTGACACTGGTTTTTACCCGTGCGGCCTTGGCCCATGGTGCTGCTAAAAGTGTTATACTTATCTGTGTGTACGCAGTTCTGATTTTGTTGTGATCGGGGGGTGCTCCCTATAACTGTGTGGTATTGATTTATAATAATTGCTAGGATGGGCCTCGTTCTGAATACGTTTTGCACTACATAAGAGTGCTGGGGGTAAAGTAGGATCTTTCCCAAGTGTGCAAAGTACTGATGTCATTTTAACACGGTTGGGCCTAGTACAGCTAGTAATATTTCCCAATGCGATTTATGCCCAGAAATACATGATGTTCATGTTGTGTTAATTAATGTATGTGTTGAATACAAACTTTATTTACATACACCACGTGTGAACTCTCTTTTGTGATGCTCAGTGTATTTACAGTGTGAAAGTGCTGTGCCAATGCTTTACACACTGCTTCCGTGATAAGCCTGAACTGCTCAGTGCCAAGCTACCAAAGGGTGAGCGCAGGTTATACACTGTGTGTAATCAACCGCCCCTGATGGGAGTGGTAGGTTCTGCCTGGCTAGGGCCTCGCCTCAGCCAAGCAGAACGTGCCAGTTCCAACATATACTCTCTAACGGAAGGTCGTGCAGAACAATGTACATAATTATGTCATTCCTCCAACTACTAAATTGGGCTAGTTTACGCCATAGTCTAAAGAAAATTGAGCAAGTTCCAATAGTTGTTGATGATAAAAATGTCTTTTTGTAAAGCGCAATGGCTATTCCTGGGGTTTTCTAGCGCTATCTCTGAATATAACATGGTAGAAATTACAGTGGTGAGAAGATATGTTTTGCGGGTTCTGACAAAAAAAAGTGAATGGGCTAGCTTTAAATAATAAACTGCCATATGCGTTTGAGCTGCCCGGTCGACAGATGGTAAAAGACCGAAGATGGAAGTGCTTATTGCAGGAGGAGTATAAATGCACTGCCACAGACATAGAAGAATTCTATAAAAGCAGGTCTTCAATCCTCAGTGTGGTGAAATCTCTCTGTTGTTGGCAGAGACACCTCATTCTGTTATTAGTGGGACAAGGAGGACTACGAATAGAGGTAACACAGATTACCAGTAAGTAATTGAACCATTACTTGAGTAATGTATTTAATGCTTCCTTTGAGGATATGCACTTCACTAAGACCTAAGCTGTACAACATATTAAAACGGCATGAAGTCACCTAGTTCTTATCATATGATTTACCTGTTTAACTTCATCTTAAACAAAAGGAACCAGGAGCTATTTTTAAGCAGGCCCTGCACACATGCTCCAGGGCGGTATTGAGAGACACAAGGGTATGCAGTTCCTAAGGGTGCAGGGGAAAGGCAGGTCTTTCTAAAAAGTGCCCTCACACACCCCGAAGGATGTCATGCTTCATCATTGGGCCTGCTCTTCGTCGGACCGGCGCTGCAATGCCCGACGGGCACCAGCGAAGGGGCTCTTTGGCAGAGATCCTTTTGTTGATGAAGCCATAGGGTGAGTGCGGGTGTGTGGGCTAGGTAGTGCAATGAGTGTGAAGGTTAAAATAGGTCTAGGGCAACCCTAACTAATGTGTTTATTCCCAGGGAGCACTAGCCTAACTAAAAATAGTGAGCCCCAGTTGGATGTAATGATCCTATAGGGCTAGTGTGGTGCATATTGTCGACATGTTTCATGCCAAAATAGCCCCTAACAGGTCTGTTTATTGTATTTGTTCTAGTAATCCCTGATGAAGAGCCAAGAGGGCTCGAAATGCATTGGATATTTACACAGTGTGTCAACTTCAACCCGTGATTGATCTGTACGTACCATTGTGAAAAGCCTGGAGTGGCGAGCAGTTGGTATTGGAAGAGTTCAATAAAGATTGCAGATTTAATCATACCGTCTCCGTTGTGATGAAGATAAACAGTGAATGGAAGTAATATTGGACAAAGAAAAGGCAATGGTTATTAGAGTTTACATTGGAATACCTGGATTAATGGAATATATCGGGGGAATGATTCCCACTTTGCGCAGTGCGACAGTGTAGAGCACGAGAGGAGTGCTCTTTTGGAATACACTTTTAGAAAGTGGGCATTTTCTTGCTTTACCATTCGGTGCCTCTGCCTGCCATGGAATTCACGTCTGGTTTAGCCTGACCATTGGGCTGTTTGTGCATTCACTCTAGACAGTCACACAAAGGGAGCTGAGGAGTTCCCTGCATATTCTGATGGCCCATCAACAGGCTGATGAGTCTTCCTGGGTGGTGGGAGTAGTTGTCACTGACACCTGAATAGGGCTGTGCCTGTCCTCACACAAAGTTGTCTCCACCCCCCTGTAGTGTGTATGGAGCCAGGTCAGGAAAAGGCAGGGTCTTGTGCACTACAAAGACTTTCCTTTGAAGTTTGCCTACTCCTACTTCAAAGGTAGAAACTGGTATAAGTATTGGACCTCTGACCCACATGTTTAGAATTCTTCTGGACTGAGAGGAGATTCCGTCAAGAAGAAGAGCTGGAGAAGCTGTAGAAGGGGAACTGCCACTCTGCTTGTTGCTGTGTTGTGCTGGCCTGCTGCTTGCTGCTTCTGTTTTGGACAGTGACAGGACTGGACTTTGCTTTCTACATCCTGCTTGCCATGGTTCTCCAAGGGCTTGTGTGTGCTTGCCTCCTGTTGGAAGTCTCAGGGAGATCAAAGACTTTATCATCTTGTTGCCAGCACTGGGACTCTTCTGCTGTGAGTCCCGCATTGCCAAGTGGTGCCAAAACCAGTCCTGGGCCCTTGGAACTAAGTGGTTGTGTTGTAACTCCCAGAAAAACAACCCAGGCGCTGTCATCAACGTCCTGGCATGCACCTGTGATACCGCTCGTGAGAACGATGATGCATCAACCGCGATGACATCGCAGCCCCGACCTCACCAACGACGACACTTCACGCCATCATCAACGCCGCTGCCTGCACCGTGGCTGAGGGCACTGCTCGTGAAGAGCACGACGCATTGCCCTGTCTCGCAACGCAGCTCCTGGTTTGCCGACTACAGCACCATCGACTCAAACTTCGTCCAAAGACGCCACTGCCTGCACCGTGGCTGAGGGCACCCCTCGTGAGGAGCACAACGCATTGCCCTGTCTCACAATTTAGCACCGAGTCTACCGACAACGCTTCTGCACCGATGCCGCTGCCTGCACCGAAGCCATGGTCAGCGCTCGAGAGGAGCACAACGCATAGACCACTACGACTTCGCAGCCCAGACGCCGGCTGTTGCCAGCGCCCCTGACTTCGCCATAATGGAGATCAATCCACAACGTGCATGACTTCAAGGTATCATGACTTCTGCACTGACTTCTGGAACCGACGCCTGCCGACGCCGGCGACGCCTCATCTTCAGATTTCATTGCAAGGTCCCCGAGACCTCTTCATTTCCAAAGGTACTGTTTTGCGAGTCTTTCGGATGCCACACCACTGAATTGTTGAATTTGTGTTGTTCACGACGCCGCAATAGCCCAATTTGGCGCTAAAGACTTCAAGGACTGTATTTTTAGTTTATTCTTGCAAAATTCATATCTTTACTTGTGTGTTTCGGATTTTTGTGGTTTTGGTCTTGTTTTATTCAGATAAAGTTTGCTTATTTTTCTAAACAGATGTGGTGTCTATTTGTATTGTTTTCACTGTGTTACTGTGCGTGTTTTGTACAAATGCTTTACACATTGCCTCTAGGATAAGCCAAGCTAACAAGGGGGTGAGCAGGGGTTATCTTAGCTGTATGATCCCCTTACACTGACTAGAATAAGGGTCCCTACTTGTACAGAGTGCAAGCCACTGCCAACTAGAGACCCCCATTTCTAAGAGGTATGTTTTAGTCCAGTTGCTTTTCAGTATGTTTGTGCTTACTTTTCCAATACTCCTTAACTCAAAAGTTTAATTTTCCTCTCCTCATTGATGTATGTGGCTGACACCGCCCTATATCTCTCAAAACCAAAATGAAGTCTACCAACAATTAGATCCTTTATCACACTTATATGAAATCTGATCAGTCATCCTCTACACAATCTCTGTGTAGCTGAGAAGTAGGCTATTTGACACTACCTCACTACTCAGTACCATGAAAGTGGAGCAGTGCACCACAAGGAAGTCAAGAAAAATGTACAAAATGAGAGGAAGCACATGAAAGAGAAATACCTGTGGCAGATGCTTTTCCTAAAGTCTGCTCTGGATCTTCAACTTACCCCCAAGAATCATGAGTTGATGACTGTTGACCGCCTACAAATGGTCCATTGCATGTCTAATTCAGAAAGCACTGCTGTGCGTTCAGTGCCTTGTTCCCCCTCTCCACCCAAATATCCAGGTTCTTCCCTCTCCATTGACTTTTCATTAGTCCATTCTCCTGTTATACCACCTGCCTATCTTTCCTATACACTGCCTTCCCTAACACTTGTACTCTCCTAATTTCCCTTTCTTCCATCCCCCTTTCTACATCTGGCTTGCCTCTTATAACCCCACCTCGCATAACCACTCTGTACCTCCATTTCTCTTTTCTTCTGTCTCTGTGCCCTCTGATTACTCATCTCCATTTCCACCTGTCTACCTCCCTTCATTGCTGCCTTTTGTCTTATGTGACTCAGCCTCCCCTGTGCATGGCACATGACCTCTTCAAAATCTCCTTTATTTAAAACTGAGGACCACTGACTTCTTGTTTCTGCTTCAGACAGCCACTCATCACCACCCATTTGGATAGATCAGATTGTTTCTTTGGCTGAAAGTGAAGTAAAGAACATCATGACAGACAACTACTGACAGGGCACAAGCCCTAAAAAAAGAAGCGGGGGACTAACCAAGTTAGGCAGTGTGCAAGTGACATCACAGCACGTGACATCATGGTGCGTGACATCACACCTGGTGTCATAGGATGTGACATCACAGGAAGTGGCATCACAACCCATGACCTCACAGGGTGACATCACAAGAAGTGACATCAGATCTCAAGACTTCACACATATGTTTGCCATGTCTATCATGAGTACATTTGAGAGCATTACAAGATTTAACAAATTACATTTTGCATTGGGGTTGTGTAATGCAACCCCGACGCAAAATCTGGACCTCAACCTATACATTTATTTTTTTTAAACTCTGCCACAAAGAAATTGCCAACAAGAAGAAACGTGGCATTAAATCAATTCTGCTCAATTGTTAGCAAAGTCTGTATTTTAAAATACCTTATGGAGTTAAAGCACCTGCTGTAGAGACATTTGTGTGCCCAGAAAATCTCAGGGAATTATAATAATGGAAAGATTACTCCTCAGGTTAATGCATTTGCTGGAGAGATCTCTGTTTTATCTAGTCCCAGTTTTGAAGTAACATAGAGGGTTAATAAGTCTCAGGCAAAGCACATCATGTAACATGCAGATGACAGATTTTGAATTTATGTAGCTAGATAAGTGGGTTACTGCTTTTAACACCGAGATCATTTTGTTACTTGCAGCTCATAAATTGTGAGCTATGAAGGAAATGTGACTACTACACCTTACAACTCTCACAGTTTTATGTAACATACACTGTACATGAATTTACACACTTGCATGATTTATTGTCAATGTATAATGCGTACATGTGATGTTGAGCGCTCTGACACTCTGCATCCAGATGAGTAGCACTATAAAAGAAATAAAACAAAATAGTGGTATTTAAATTGGTATTTGTGTAAATACTGTGACAAACCAACACATCTGACATTCTTATAGTGCATGCATATCTTTTATATACAGGGACTGAAAAGGGCAAAAGCATGCCTCTCTTAAGTACTTTTTGAAGTAATAACAAGCTGTGTGCCTTCGTTTCTCGTCCATTGTGTTTAGGTGTGAAGCTCCTGATAGTTCTGAGCCAGGATACTCCCATAAAAGGTGGCTTGATGGCCCCTTAACTTCGGGCTTTGTTATGGGCCCAGCTGGAATCTGATAAGCCCCCTCCCCGCCTGCAGGTTGCTGCTCTGAACAAAAGGAGACAGCGTGCAGGAGCTGCTGAATTTGTCCCAGAGTATGAAAATGACTCCGGGACAAGTTCAGCATATTTCTGTGGAGTCTACTGTAGTGTTCTGTCCTCGCGCTCTCCCGGCGCGTGGACACTCAAGAGGTATTGTCTCGCGCTGCCCATTGGTGCGCGAGTCACGCTAGTCATGTCAGTTATAGCATGACAGTTGGGATGTGAGTTGGTGGTAAAACAACGCGCGGAGTCTACCTTCTTGGTGGTGTAGACGGCGTCCACGCTGTGAAAATGGTGGGTAGACCCTGTCTATCCGCGTGTACCCTCGACTCTTGCCCTGACTACTGAACCAGTGAGCAAACATTTTTTTCATCATATATTTTCACTACACCCATCTACAGTTTACACACATTTCACACGTGTCCTACCCAATTGTGATACCTTTCACAGCACAATCCCTTCCATCCAATAATTCATCAAGCACTTTGCACACCTAAAACTTGCTTTTTGACAATGTACTGATACACACTTGTGTATGTGTTGAACAGTAATGGTATGTGAACCCATGTCCAACTTCGACCTACACACCCATTCACCATGCATCCGACAGCATGGCTATGATGAAAGGGCATTACTACATATTAATCATTGTTTATCCTTTTTCTTGGTTAAGAAGCAAAACATATATCGTTTGAGCCTACAATTTGTATTCACAATAAGAGGGAAAAATAACTGAACAGGATTGCGCTGACACGCGTTCCGGTAATCAGAAAACACTTAGGGGCCGATTCCGATTCGGGCCGGAAAAAGCACCGACCGACTCGGATCCGGTAAAAATACCGACCGACACGTACCAGTGGCGCCCGACACGCCAAGTACGATGCAAGCCGCGATAAATCCGACCGACACGTCAGGAAACCAAGCCGACCGACCGAGCCGCTCGGAAAATAGCAATCCGGCCGGAAAACACGCGAATCCAACCGACCGACACGCACCCGGAACAAATCCGACCGAATCGTACCCGCCAACTCCAACCCGCAAAGTACGATGCAAGGCGCGAAAACACGACCGAGTCGGACGGAGGACAAGCCGTACGACCGACACGCATACAAAACCGAGCCGAAGCAACACAATACACCGCGACCGACGCGTACGCAGCATACAAAACTGCACAAACACAGCGTGAACGAAACGGAAAACACCGTACGAGACCAATGCACGGTCCGACTCGGTCACAAGAACGTTTCCAACATACACAAACAGCACAAAGGAAAAATCAACCAAAAAAGGCCAAACAAGCAATTACCAAGCCAATAAATACTGGGGGGTGGGGACAGAGAACAAAGACACACCCACAACTCCACCTATATAAAGGACACAAATCACTACCATGAGCCTTTGCAAATGCCATTCCACTACCAGCACCCAAGAGAAAGCAACCACACACCCACAGCTCATCCCTCACACAAGCCACACACCAGCAGCACACCAACAAATACCTACCTCACATACACCCAGCACAACACACACCCACACACCCTCACCTGCACACCAACACACACATCACCCACCATCACCACCCATCACCATGCCCCCCAAGAAGAATCACAAGTTCCTAGATTGTGAATTGGAAGTCCTGGTAGACGAGATCCTCAGGGTAGAGCCACAGCTGTTTGGCACATTGGTCCAACAGACCCCCATGTCGCAGAAAACCAAGATGTGGGAGAGGATCATCAACAGGGTGAACGCCCAATCACCATGTCGGCGCACAAAGACCGACATCCAGAACAGGTGGTATGACGTGCGCAGGAGGGTACGGAAACTGCTGAAGCAAGATTACATCAACAGCCAACACACCGGCAGTGGCCCTCCTGCCAAGCCAATATACCTCAGGCCCTGGGAGGAGAAGGTGCGGGCCATCCTACCGCCAGTGAGCATATATGGACTAGAGGACATCCCAGAGCCTGGTGAGTACACAACAAATGTACACAATATACTGCCACAAAACACACACACATCACTGTCAAGGGGAGAGTCAAACCATGCACTCATAGCAATTACACAGCAACCAGAACAGAATCATCCCAAAATGTGTATGTCAGTCAGATAAACACAACACATGCCATCAAAAAAGTCACATCCAACTGTGCCAACACATGTACAAACACAACCACAACTACAGCTAGGCAGTGGCACAAATAGAACTAACACACACATCCACACATGTAGCCACCACAACAACACCAACACACAGTGAAGACCACTCAAAGGAAGGAATTCTGTGTATGCTGGCCAAGTCAGTGTAGCCAATAGCATCATGGGAGTCGCAGTCACACATATTGCCCCCCCACAACTGTCCCATCAACACCACCCTGAACCATGCTCACATCACAGGGAGTGGAGAAGGACTCACAAGATGGCTGACACTGGCTACTGCTGTGGGGAGCACAAGGCCCTGCTGCCAACTGTGCACCAACAAACAGCAGGACACCACTGACTGACATCCTGAGAGACAACTTACACTCCCTGCAATGCAAGCACGTTCCATGGTGGGATATCTGGCTGGCTGGGTGGGAAGGGGGACTTGCAGCACTGACCATAGTCACCAGCACCTCCCCTCACACCCCCCCCAACACAAACTCCACAGTACCCACCTGGTAGAATGCAATGCCCTCCATCCTAACACAAGATCCCACAAAGCACCACCACCCTGGGTTATGTTGTGTGAAGCACAGGGACACTCTTGGGACTCTTAGCCAAACAACTGCCAGGACAACACTCCCAGCCATCCTGTCAGCACAGCCAGCTCACCCCACAGGGAAGCAGAGTCAAAAGGAAGGAAGCATGGGCATGCTGGGAAGGGGGTGGAGGCAATAGCATGATGGGAGTCGTAGTCACAGACATTGCTCAGCCTCACAACTGGCCCATCAACACCACCCTGAACCATGCTCACATCACAGGGAGTGGAGAAGGACTCACAAGATGGCTGACACTGGCTACTGCTGTGGGGAGCACAAGGGCATGCTGGGAACTGCACACCAACCAACAGCAGGACACCACTGTCAGCCATCTTGCCATTGCCCTCACACCCACACACACTGAACTCCCCACAAAAGCAAGTAAGTATGGGAATGCTGGGAAGTGGGGTGGAGGCAATAGCATGATGGGAGTCACAGTCACAGACATAGCTCACCCCCACAACTGTCCCATCAACACCACCCTGAACCATGCTCACATCACAGGGAGTGGAGAAGGACTCACAAGATGGCTGACACTGGCTACTGCTGTGGGGAGCACAAGGCCCTGCTGCCAACTGTGCACCAACAAACAGCAGGACACCACTGACTGACATCCTGAGAGACAACTTACACTCCCTGCAATGCAAGCACGTTCCATGGTGGGATATCTGGCTGGCTGGGTGGGAAGGGGGACTTGCAGCACTGACCATAGTCACCAGCACCTCCCCTCACACCCCCCCCAACACAAACTCCACAGTACCCACCTGGTAGAATGCAATGCCCTCCATCCTAACACAAGATCCCACAAAGCACCACCACCCTGGGTTATGTTGTGTGAAGCACAGGGACACTCTTGGGACTCTTAGCCAAACAACTGCCAGGACAACACTCCCAGCCATCCTGTCAGCACAGCCAGCCCACCCCACAGGGAAGCAGAGTCAAAAGGAAGGAAGCATGGGCATGCTGGGAAGGGGGGTGGAGGCAATAGCATGATGGGAGTCGTAGTCACAGACATTGCTCAGCCTCACAACTGGCCCATCAACACCACCCTGAACCATGCTCACATCACAGGGAGTGGAAAAGGACTCACAAGATGGCTGACACTGGCTACTGCTGTGGGGAGCACAAGGGCATGCTGGGAACTGCACACCAACCAACAGCAGGACACCACTGTCAGCCATCTTGCCATTGCCCTCACACCCACACACACTGAACTCCCCACAAAAGCAAGTAAGTATGGGAATGCTGGGAAGTGGGGTGGAGGCAATAGCATGATGGGAGTCACAGTCACAGACATAGCTCACCCCCACAACTGTCCCATCAACACCACCCTGAACCATGCTCACATCACAGGGAGTGGAGAAGGACTCACAAGATGGCTGACACTGGCTACTGCTGTGGGGAGCACAAGGCCCTGCTGCCAACTGTGCACCAACAAACAGCAGGACACCACTGACTGACATCCTGAGAGACAACTTACACTCCCTGCAATGCAAGCACGTTCCATGGTGGGATAACTGACTGGGTGGGTGGGTGGGTGGGAAGGAGGTCTGGCTGTCAACCAAACACAATCAATGCAGACCATGTTCACACCCCAGAGAATACATAGAAATGCCCAAATAATGCAGGACAATGTGCCACACCAATATCAACCCCTGACTGTGACGACTTAGGACAATACAATGTACAGGCCCGCACCCCGAGGCACAGTCACAACTGTCAGGTGTGTCAACCACTGATGCCTGCAGAAACATGACATACATTGTTTGTGTCTCCCAAAAACAGGTGATGATAGGGACACAGCAGCAGACGCTGAGGAGTCCCAGTCCCAGGCTCAAGAGGATGCCGAGCTCACTGGCGTCGTACAGCCTCTGTCCTCCTCGGACGATGAAGAACAACCTGGCACATCCGGTGCAAGTCAACATGCTGCACCAGCAGGACCACCAGCTGCAGCACCAGCAGGTCCACCAGCTGCACCCCCTGCACCCACCCCTCCAACGACTGTCACCACGAATACCATCCCTGCCGACATGGACAGAATAAGGAACAACACCAGCGCAGTGACCCTGGACCAACCTGGGGCCATGGACACCACCACCACCACCAACCCCCAAGGTGGACCAGGGTTATCTGTGCGTGCAACTGCACACACTGCACATGTCAGCAGGGGTGGTGGGAGGGGTGGGAGACAGAGGTCGCTGCTTGCAGACGTTGCTGGTGTGCATGAAGACCCACAACTGGTACGCATAGCTGATGCGTACCAGTCCAGCACCGGAGAGCTCAGCCAGGTAGTGGGGCTCCTCAGAGACATCAAACAGCAGCAGGCTGCCCATCATGCCCGCTTGGACTCCCACATGTCCCACGTGGAGTCACACATGTCACGTGTGGACTCCCACATGTCACGTGTGGACTCCCACATGACCCGCGTGGAGTCCAAGTGGGATGTACTACATGAGATGACGGCGGTGCACAGGGACATTTTACAATGCCTCCGCCAGATGAACAGCAACCAGTCCACACCTCCCTGTGTGCCAACAACATCTGGTACCGAACAAACTGCAACTGCCACAGGGAGGGAGGAGGACTCTGGCGGAGAGTCCCCTGCACCGCAGCAGCCTGCACTAGAGGGCCCCCCCCCAAGAAGAGGGGTCGTCCGAGGAGGGGAAAGTGAGAGGCTGATGGCCAAGCGCAACTCCCAGGAAGCCTGAACCTGTTCTGGATTTTCGCCTTTGTGCACAGACTGTTCACCCTGTTGATGGCAACACTACTCCCACACATTGCATGGGGAGTACAAGTTGGAACAATGTGTCAGACAACTGTGGCCCCGATACTGGGGATCCTGTCTACCTGGACTTTCTATTCATCTAGGAACTTGGGATTGCAAGATTCATGTACAGCACAATCCATCCTATGCACTATTATCACAATAAACACACTAATACACCATACTTGCCTCTGTCGTGATTCCAACGTGGGTGCTGTTATGGGGATGATGAACTGCAAAATTACACAGTGTATGCGAACTGCAACAGCAAGGACAACACAGGCATGTGAGTACAGGCAACGTGACACATATGAGGGAGACACACCACCAGGGCTACACAACACATACACACCTAGGCCATCTGACTCATTGCCTACACTGATGTTGCCAGGGAAGACGGTGCAATGCACAGACACCACACCCATTCCCAGTTGTAGTCAAGTAGCCCACAGGTGCAGTAAGCAAATGGCAGTCAAATGTGTGACCACAGACAACGCACATCACTAAGTGAAGCACAGGTTTATTACACAGTAGCAACATGCCGTAACCACTACAGATGCAAGGTAACCCCACCTGGTAGCGGGCACACAGTCAACAACTGTAGACAGAAGGAAGTCCATGGGTGTGGCGCACATCACCTGTAGGGACACAACAGCTACCAGCCTGGATGTGCAATCACGTCGCCGGTGGACACAGTTGACCAAACGAATCTGAAAGTACCCTGTGAAGGACAGAAATGACACACAGTCAAAAGCAATGCAGTACAGGACAGAACAGCAAAACTCATGCACAATACATGTTACAAGATACCCACCCAGAACCAAGTTAGCATGTCAACACTGTTGGGGAGTACAGCCCACCTGTCACCACACATCGCAACACACATCCTGTCAAGTAGCCCATGGACACACTCCAACAGCACCAGAGCACCACCCACACATCATGCCAACTCACATCATTGACATGACACCTCAGGATACTCACATTCAGCTAAAGAAGTTGGTGATGAGCTGTGTGCGGACATCACCATCACCATCATCATCATCATCGTCACTGGCATCGTGGTCCAGGCCAGGATCCTCCACAGGTGGCGGATGTTGGTCATCGTCATCCTGGATGAGAGGCAACTCCTTCCGCACTGCCAGGTTGTGGAGCATGCAGCAGACGATGATAATCTTGCACACTTTCGCAGGGGCATATGGGAGGGACCCTCCGGTCTTGTCCAGGCAGCGGAAGCGGCTCTTCAGGAGACCAAAGGTCCGCTCAATCACTCTCCTGGTCCGACCATGTGCCTCATTGTAGCGCATCTGGGCAGGTGTCACAGGGTTCCTGAGGGGTGTCAGCAACCACGGCATGTTGGGGTATCCCAGAATGCCGACGGATAGATTGGGTGCACACATTGGCCTTTGGGGTAGCAAACCACTGACAGACAGGTCACCAAGCACAAGCCAACCATGCCTGAGCAGCCATAGGCAACGCTGGTTTGCACTGCGGCACAGAATTGCAAGATAAGAAGCTCGAACGGGGTGAC